>JAVJIF010019683.1:0-83037 GCA_038442645.1 Agave tequilana
CTATGGACTGCATATTCATAGGCTATGCCTTGAATAGTAGTGCCTACAGATTTCTGGTTCCTAAATCAGAGATACCAGATATTCATGTAAATATGATTATCGAATCTAGAGATGTTGTGTTCTTTGAAGATATTTTTCCATATAAACGGGAAACAGATAAGACTTCTGGGAAAAAACACATGAGATGGCGTTCAGGGACGAAAGCCCCGAGGACCAATTGTTAATGCGGAAATTGAACCAAGAAGAAGTCAGAGATCTAGAATCTCAAATCTTTTGGTCCAGATTTCATAGCATACGCTATTGAAAGCGAGCCTCAAACTTTTAAGAGGCTATGTCAACCCAGAAGCACAAATGTGGAAAGAAGCTATAAATAGCGAAATAGAATCCATACTAAGTAATCATACTTGGGAATTGGTAACTTGCCTCCTGGTAGTAAACCAATTGGGTGTAAGTGGATTTTCAAAGAAATTAAACCCGATGGATCTATCGATAAGTACAAGGTTAGATTAGTAGCCAAGGGTTATCGACAAAAGGAAGGACTTGACTACTTCGATACTTATTCACCAGTAACAAGAATAACGTCCATTCGGATGTTGATTGCAATTGCAGTATTGCATAACATAGATATCCATCAAATGGATGTCAAGACTGCATTCTTAAATGGTGAATTAAATGAAGAGATATATATGGAGCAACCTGAAGGATTTATAGTCAAGGGCCAAGAACACAAGGTGTGTAAATTGGTAAAATCCTTATACGGTCTAAAGCAGGCTCCAAAACAGTGGCATGAGAAATTTGATAATGTCATGATTAAAGATGGATTCACTATCAATGAATGCGATAAGTGTGTTTACACTAAAACAGTTGAAATGCATGTATCATTGTTTGTCTTTATGTAGACGACATGTTGATACTTGGGACTAATATTGAAATTATTAAGTCCACTAAAAGAATGTTATCCAACAGTTTTAACATGAAGGATCTGGGGTTGCTGGTGTAATTTTAGGAATTAAAATCACCAGAACACCAGATGGAATCAGTCTATCTCAATCTCACTACGTGGATAAGATGATAGAAATTCAAAGATCATGGGATAAAGGAGAATACAAATCATTTTCTCCCACACGTCCACCTTCATAAGAATACGGGAACTGGAATACGCCAGTTGGAGTATTCTCAGATTATCGGAAGTTTAATGTATTTGATGAATTGCACTAGACCCGATATTGCTTACGCTGTAAGCAAGTTAAGCAGATACACTAGTAATCCTAGTGATCTACATTTGGACCGCTCTTCTACGAGTATTGGGTTACGTATCACATACCAAAGAATATGCCTTAAGATATGGACAGTATCCACCTGTACTTGAAGGATACAGTGATGCTAATTGGATTGCAAATTCTGAGGAATCAAATCAACTAGCGGATACGTATTTACTCTAGGAGGAGCAGCGGTATCTTGGAAATCTTCTAAGCAAACATGTATTGCCCGTTCCACTATGGAATCAGAATTAATAGCCTTAGATAAGGCCGGAGAAGAAGCAGAATGGCTTCGACAATTCTTGGAAGATATACCATTATGGCAAAAGTCAGTGCCTGCTATATGTATACACTGCGATAATCAAGCAGCTATATCTAGGGCACAAAATGTTATATACAACGGTAAGTCTAGACATATTCATCGTAGACATAATACCGTGAAGCAGTTGCTCTCAAATGGAATTATCTTTATTGACTGGTATCGTCAAAGGATAATTTAGCGGATCCGCTTACTAGAGGTTTAAGTGGAGAGCGTATAAACTGCGCATCGAGGGGAATGGGTCTAAAAGCCTAACCTTACCGAGTCAGCTTAATGGAAACCTCACTTAGCGACTGGAGATCCCACGGACTAAGTTCAAGAGAAAAAACTAGTTATGATTGACTCAGCAAGTAAGCACTTGGGAGCTTGACTCCAATCCATTCCTAAGGTGCACATAAGTGCTTTTCTACAAGTGCATTAAGGATAAGCTAACGCTTTTAATGATGCCTATATCTTATTACTAAAAAAGTGGAGTAGAGTAGACTACTCTTAATAGGACGATCACCTATGTGAGTATAGAGTTGGGTCGGCTCTTTGGGAATTTCTATGGAGACTGTTTTCCCTAAAGATACTCTCTGAAACCAAGAATGTCTAGGGCCAAAACGGACACAACCGAGAACCAAAGTTGATTTGGAAAGTCACTGTGTGAAGCTTGTGACTTGGCTTACAATAACGGCTAATAGTTCAAGACCTAGTTCACTGTTTAGCCAGTAAGTTCGATAAAGTTTTCGCTATGGAAGGTTCAAGACCTAGTTCACTATCCTGATGCAGTTTCTTTTCTAAAGTACCTTCACAATAGAGTCAGTCTCTTTGTGTGTCATTTCCTTGAATCTCCATTCATTGTGGGGGATTGTTGGAATATGAAGAATATATATGTGAATCTTTGAATTGAATTACGGCGAGATCCGTTGATCGAATTAATTGGATGATTTTGGAGTGTGTTCTCCTCCAATGGTGATGAACGTGGTATATTCACATGTTCAATTCCGACTTCGAATGAATGAGATATTCAAGTCTAAAGATTGCCTAATTCAAAGCCAAAATGGGACTAAAGATAGCTAAAAGCATTTAGTCCCACATTGGCTTTGGTGGAAGTTCGTAGTGTTTAAATAGAGAAAATTGAGAACAAAGGGCGTGCCCTTTGGGTACTTGGAATTTTCGCGCGCGATTTGGAGGGGGAACTATGCCCGCACATGCGCACGCGCGCCGCCGCCAGCGACGGCGGCGGCGGCCAGCTGCCACCGGCGCCGGCGCCGGTGCCGGTGCCGGTGTCGACGCCGGTGCCCGGTGCCGGGCTCGGGTCTGGGTTCGGTTCCCTACCCGGCCTGGTTCTTTCTGAATCAGGTCTCACGGGTATGGGTTGCGAGCATACCCGCTCCGCTACCCGAACCAGACCCGCTCCGCTCCGGATCCAAACCGCCCGCCAACGGCTGTCTGAAAACCGTCTGGGCGGTTGGACCGAACAGTTGCAACGGTTCAGACCGAACCGCTGCAACTGTTGAAAGATTTCGGACTAAAATGATGCCCCTCCCGGAGCGCTATAAATAGCGCTCCGGTTTCTCTTTCTAAGACACACAAAATCAGAATAACTCTCTCTCTCTCTCGCGTTCTGAACTGGGAAGCGAGTTTCTGCGTTCTGAACTGGGAAGTAGAGTTCTGAAGCAACTTCCAGCGAGAAGTGAGAAAGTCAGTTTCCGAAGCGACTTCCAAAGGAGATTCTGCAAAAAAAATCTTTCTGAAAGAGGGCTCAGAAAATTCAACATTCTTTAATAGAATTGTTGTCTGAATCTGGGACTTCTGAAGAAGAATATTCTTCAACCTTCCTTCTTCCTCTACAGTGGGTGCTCCTCCAAAGTAAAGGCAAATATTCTCCGAAATTTGTCTTTGTCCTGCTGCTTCAACAATCCTGTGAAGGTACTGGCTAACTACGGTTCGACCGTACGGTGATTTGGTGGTGCTATCCAAATACCGTGAAGGAGTGTTGTATCTTGGGAGACCAGCGTCCAGTAACCCGTTAGCACCGGTGCGGGGGACGTAATTGTCTTAAGGAGATTCGCTCTAAGCGTACCTCACTCCAAGTACTGTATAAGTGAATTAATTTCTCTATACAGGGGATATACTGATACTCAGTATATTGAGACTGATTTATATCAGTCTAATTGGTGTTTAAACAAGGAAGGAAATTGAAAGGTGGTTCTTAAATTAAGGAACGTTCTATTGAACGAAAAACCTCCCACCTGATATTTGCCGACCTGGCCAATTAGATTGTTGATATTTCAGTGATCTTGAATAGTTGTCAGATTGATTCCTGTGATCCCAGAAATCCAACATTTGTTACCATGTGATCTGTATTATACCGAGCATCGCTTGTCTCATGAAATAGATGGTCGTTTTATTTTAGTTAAAGCTTGCTATTGGTTGCTGTTAATTTTTATTCTACACCGAATGATGTGTATATATAGCTAGTGGTGCCAATAAATCATTAATATGATCTTCTAATTAAGGAAAATCATTGCCAAAAAGGGAAAATATAGAACTTTTGCATTTACATGGAAATTGTTGGACCCTAGAGGGCGGAGAATAGGGTTTTAAACTAACATTAAGGTCTAATTAAACATTTTTCAAGAATTATATGCTCTGGTTGAATGCCAGATTGGCTGGTAGAATCAAAAAAATGAACTGTAAACAGACTTATAGAATCTAAAACTGGCTAGTAGAATCAAACTGTGATTGGCAGAATTAAAATTGATTGGCAGGATACAATTTCTATTAATAAATTCACTGGCGGAATAATAAGTAACTGGAAGAATCAAAATCTGTACTAGAAATTGACTGGCACAATCAGCAGCAGTGTAACAAAAACTTGATTACAATTAACATTTATGCAAAAGTTATAGTAGAAGGATAATATGCAAGAGAGAGGAACACGAAGATTTTAAGGTGATTCGGAAAATCTACCTACGTCCACCATCTAGATGTCTCTTCTCTAGGATTTCAAATCTACTATTAGCTTCTTCCCGAAGCAAATGATTACACCGTCAACACTCACACCCGAGCTTGGACTTCAACTCTTCTTTCCGAAGAGTATACAACCGTCAACGTCCTTTCCGGGATTGAACTTTCTCCTCTACACCAAGAGGGTACACAAGTTCACAAGATTTGATTTTTGTTCTCTATAATAAAAATGAGAACCAATTAGCACAATATCTCAAATTAAATAAAATATACTCAATGAAGCTTTATGTAATCAAAGAGTAATAATTAACTATCTTCAATAATTGACACTTTTAATATAAGAAATTAATAGAGAGAATCAGAAATAATTGAAGAATTTAAAACCCAGGTTCTCCAATCAATAGAGATTTGAATAAAGTGAGTAAAGAAACTTTGATGAAGAATTGAATGTTTTGGCACTTCTTGATCTGAGAAGCTGTTGAAGAATTGATGCATGTTGTAACTCAATAATTTCTCACGTAATTTTTTTTAAATTGAAAGTAAAACTCTGTACATTGTTGTCCATTTTTCTTACTTTATGTTCTTTGTTCTTGAATTTAGCTTTCATATCTAGATTTAAAGATCAGGTCAACAAGACTTGGAGATCTAACCGTTAGATAGAGAGAGATATTCTTCCCGTTAGGCATTTATGCTAATTGTAAAGAGGACTTTGCCTGACTGAAAATCTGCAACATTAATGGTTATTGTTGCTTAAGAAGAAAGGGGAAAGAGATGACTTTGTAGCAACTGAAGAAAAGAAGAGCGAGAGAGGCTTTTCTCTTTTGCTTATATAAAATATAGGCACTATTGTAGCTAGGAAAGTGGCGAGGCTATAAAAGACTAGATGAAAAGTGACTAGGTGTGTATTGTGTTAGCTCTAGAGTGGAAAGTAGGAAACAGTCACTTTGTGGGTTAATTAAATAATAATAGAGCTTGTACTATAGCAGCCCAAAATTGTATATAAAAGAGAGAGTGCAACCCAATTGAGACAAGAATAGACAACTTGTCACTACTCACATGGGTCAAAGAAGTGCGCTGACTAGTATAGCACATGTCCAAAAGATATGATGAAAGAGACAAGTTAATAACAATTGATGCTTTCTCTTTAATCATAATGAGTGAAGGCAAAGACAAGTTTCAGACTTGTTGTCAAATGAGAGAGAGTCGAGTCAAATAAAGACTATACTAATAGACTAAACTCACTTTGTTTCTACCACTAAAGCAACTGTTAGGATACTAAGAAGAAGACTAGTAGAATAGGCATTCTACTAGTGAATTCTAGTAAAGAGATAGAAAGCTTAAATGTTTAAGAAATTTACTTGTATCAAAATGAAGATAATTAAATTATTCTTTAATTACTTACATATTTCCTATAGATTGTGAAAGTTGAGGCTCGATCCTTCTTGCTTCAAATAACTCGTGTAGTTTGATATAATTTTGAATCGGTTTGATATTGTAGAGCTCCAATGTCCTTCCATCCTCCATATTGATGTGAAAGTTTTGTTTTATTCCATCAATGCTCCTTGTTATATCTTATCATCTAATAAGGCAAACACTATCAACAAAACTCATTAATAGTTTAATTTATATGTTAGTACACATCATCAAAATCCTTGAAATTATAGAAATAAGATGTCCGAGCATTTTTTAACTTAGTGAGAGTACCTATTAATACTAACCCACAAATTATTTAACTTCACACTTTTTTTTGAATAAGGTGTTGGCCCAAAGGCCATTAGCCCTATATCTTGATGGATTTTGATGATAACAAACCATATCTAGTTATGTATTTAACAATTTTTGTTTAAAAGCATTTCAGGTTAAAACAGGTTGATTTGACGGCTCCACAATCAAGACTCACAAGTTTGGAGTTCGCCAAAGATTTGCATTCCCAAGCCAAGCACAATAGAAAGCTTCGGGAACAAGACAATGAAGAAAAGACCAAGTCAAGATCAAGACTATGAAGAATACCAAGATTTGTATTTGTATTTTCTATTTTAGATATTTTGTCAAAACCTAGATGTTCGAAGTAGAGTTATGGGATTACCACCTACACACACATTTTAATTTGGTTCATGACTTCAAAAAGGATTTTTTTAATTTCTATTTTCAATTTAGAGTTAACATGTTTAGATTAAGTTTTGGAAAATAGTTTAAGTTTTTGGAAAAATATTTATTTGGAAAAACAAGTTTTATCAAAGAAGTTTTTATAAAAATGTTTCAAACTTGTTAGAGTAGTGACATAGGCTCACACTCTAAGTTTTACAAGATACAAAACTTCAAATCCAAGACCAATTCCAAAAACCCCAATTTCTGATTTCTGGAAGTTCTGATATTTCAGAAATTACAGAAACCGGTCGACCGTCCCGGTCGACCGACGCGCACAATTCTGTGCATGTGCGTGTCAGTCGACCGCCTCGGTCGACCGAGCACTGTGCAGTGCTCTCGTGTAGATTGGGTCGACCGGGTGGTCGACCGCTGATCCCCAACGGTCGGATTTTTGACCGTTGGCGGTCGATCGACTGCTGTCAGAACTCCTGACAGACTCCAACAGCTCTATTTTCTGACAGTTTTTCTTTTGGGATTTGATCCCAACGAATCTCTGGAGCTGTTTTTGACCCCTATAAATAGGAGGTCACTTCAACATGATAAGAAATCAATGAAGAACATTTTTACAAGAGATTTTCAAAAGATTTACAAGTTTTCAAAAGGCTTTCATTTAGAAAAGATTTTCTCTCCAAAAGCCCTAAATTTCTAGACACCCATTTGAAGTCTTTACCTCTACTTCTCTCTAGCTTTTGCACTACACAATCCCATAATTCCTCATCTACATATTGGTTCTAGGATTGTGCAAGTGAGCGAATTTTTGATCAAGTGTGATCATTTTCTTCTTGAGTGAAGTTGTAGAGGCATCGGCCTCAAGCGAGCTAGTGTGCTCCGGGTGGTGTTGCGGCATCACGAGAGATAGGACAAGTGTGTCCTTGTATTGGTGATCCAGTGGATCTTCAATAGTGGAAATCCTTCAAGTGTGAAGGCGGGGACGTAGAGCGTGGCTCGAACCTCGGAAACATATCTGCGTGTTTGCGTTTGCTCAAATCTCTCTAAACTCTAACTCTTTAATTCTTGCACTATTGATTGCTTCATTTATTGCAATTTTTTTATTTGAGCTAATTGTGATAGTTGAATTTTAAATTCCGCATTTGTACCATTTACATATAGCCATCACCTATTCACCCCCCCCTCTAGTGATTTCAATTGGTATCAGAGCCTAACCCTAGTATTTGGTTTAACCACCTTAGGGAGATCCTTGTTATTGGCTATACTATTTGTTGCATTCTTCATATTTTGTGCATTTTACTATTCATCTATGGCTTCACTTGATTTTTCTAGTATCAAGTCCCCACCTAAATTTGATGGCTTGAACTTCTCCATTTGGAAGGTCAAGATGAACCTCTTCCTTAAGTCCCTAAGAGTTAGGATAGTTAGGGCCATAACTAAAGAATTTGTAGAGCCTCTCACCGATGAGAGATCATGGTCCGAGGACACTACCAAGGACTATGAGGCTAATGCTAGGGCTCAGTATGCTTTAACCCAAGCCCTTAATGAAGATGACCTCTCACGCATTATTAACTATAAATCTGCATATGAAGTTTGGAATGTTTTAATTGTGACTCATGAGGAACGTCACAAGTCAAGAGATCCAAGATTGACTTGCTACGTTCTCAATATGAGAATTTTTATATGCTTGAAAGTGAGAGTATTGATGACATGCTCACTCGTTTCACCAAGATCACTAATGCTTTATCTTCTTTAGGTGACGCGATCGACAATGACCAAAAGATTCGCAAAGTCATTAGAGCTCTTCCCAAAGCTTGGAAGTCAAGGCGACTACTCTCAAAGAGCTTAACGATCGGGAGGAGATGGACTTCTCCGGCTTCATCGGTAATCTCAAAACCCATGAGATGGAGATGAAGGTAAGAGAAAAAAGGGAGGCACCCAAGAAGAAAACAATCACCTTCAAGCCACTCCAACCACTATTGAAGAGGACGACTCATCGGAGGATTGCGATGAGGACTTTGCCATGCTTATCCGGAAGGTAGGCAAAATGTTTTACAGGAAAGGGAGGCAAAGCAACTTCCGAAGAGGGAAATCTCAAGGAAGGTTTGAAAAGAAGAGAGAAGAACCCGGTCCTTGCTTCCATTGCAAGAAGATCGGACATCTCATAGCGGATTGCCCCGCTCTCCAAGCAACCACCTCCAAGCATGTACCAAGGAAGAAAAAGCTATGGTAGCAACGTGGGATGACACGGAGTCGGAATCCGAAGAGGAGAACGACGCCGCTCATATGTGCTTCATGGCACAAGGTGAGGATGCTTCTAAGGTAACCCTTGATAACACTTTAAAAGAGATGATATCTACAATGGATGAACTTGCACATTTTTTCGAAGAGTTACAACACAGATATGAGATTTCACAATCTCATAATAAAATTGAAAAGGAAAATGAAGTTTTGAAGACAATTTTGAAATAGTTGTTAATGAGAAAAATGTTTTAACTAGTGCTTTTGAAAAATTAAAAGGTGACTTTGATAATATAAATTGGCTAATAAAGGAAAACCCCCATGATTTCTTGTAATAAAAATGAATTTGTAGAAATTCAAAAAACAGGTTGAAATGTTAGATTCTACTCTTAAAATTTATGCTTTTGATTTAAAGAAATTGCATCTAGGTTTCCTAAGGGAGTAACCCAAGGGAAACATACACATCATACACATGCACGAAAACATGCACACACACATAGGCATGCTCATATGTATGGTAGTGGTAAAATTTATGTATGCACACATTGTGGCCGCAAAGGCCATTTAGAAAAATTTTGTTTTGCTAAGCATAATGTACATAATAAACATGTTTGGGTTCGCCCCGGTACTAACCAAATAGGACCCAAGAAAATTTGGGTACCAAAAGACCCACCTATTTTAGTTGATACAGGAGGATCTACTTCCTCCAAGACATAGGGGGAAACGGTGCCCGGGTGGGTGGATGCAACAAAGCCCAAAGATCACATCAAGCTTGCATCGCTATCGTGGAGGCACCTATATTTTGGAGATTGCCTACGTTCGGTAACTTCTCCATTTAAAAGTTTATTTTTTGTTTGATATATATACAAATGTATAGAAGTGTTAGCTTATTTTTGTGCTCTATAGACATATGCTAATGTAGAGTTACATTTCTATCTCAATTGTGTATATGCCATTTTTTTTTGTTTGATATCTTTTGTGAATGTCCACATATCTAGTCTTCAAGATATATCTATGTACTCATCGTATTTCAAAAACTAAAATTAATTTTTGTAAAAATTTCATATTTAAAGCAAATACCTTAGAGATGACAATTGCGAACCTCAACTCATTCAAGAGGAATCAAGAGGATGAAGTTCAGAACCTGTCACTGGGTATTCGGCTTCAACATCTCTAAAACTTTGTAGTATATATGAAAAATTAAAATAAAATGTCTTGTATGTAATTTTGGTTGATAAGTTGACTTAATGAAGATTAAAACATGTTGTTTGTATAATTATATCATCCTTGTATTTAATTAAAAAAAATTTTAAATTTTTCCTTCTGGCTGTTGCTGCAGACTGTCTTTCAGGCAAAGCTGGTCGACCGGAAATAGGCGCGGTCGATCGATTTCGCTTGAAATAAATTGCCTTTATTTTTTTATCTGCTATCGGTCGACCGACCTTAGATCAGGTCGACCGCTGCAAGTCTGCAGAGCTCTCGGGATCCTTGGGTCGACCGACCGGTCGACCGCTCTGAGATTACAGAGCTCTCGGGTTTTATCGGTCGACCGACCGGTCGACCGTTCATCGTATTCAGCCCTTAAACTGCTATTTATTTTCACTTTTCTCTCTCTCTCTCTCTCTCTCTCACTTGCAGCTGACGAACCCATCTTCCCCCTTCTCCAAAAATTTCTCTAACTCTCTAATCTCTCAATCTTTTCAAAATCCATTCAAAACCCACTTCACACATTCCATCTACAAGTGCTGGATCTTCGATTTCAGGTCTTCCCATCCGCTGGATTCGAAGATATTCAGGTTCTCTTGATCTAGGTTTTGGTTCTTCATCTTTCAGGTAAAATCCGATTTTTTCTTCTGTTCTTACTATCTAGCTTTAAGATCTTCCCCTATTTGTCAATATTTCTAGGTCTCTAAGCTTTCTAGATCAAGCCCTAAATACTTGACCTAAAAATCATCTTTTTCTTCAAAAACATGTCTACATCTAAAAGGACTAGGACTGAGAAAGGCAAATCAGTAGCTCATACTTCTTCCCACACTCCTAAACCTAAAAGAACTTTTATAAATGAGCTTGCTGGAAATATCAATCTTTCCAAGAGGAACATCATTTCAGGGAGATATGTAGTTATTCAAGACTTTGAACATCTTGATATCCCCCGTATTTTGCAGAACAACTCCTTAAACGAGTTCTTAACCATTAAAGAACAAGTTTATACATCCCTCGTGCCTTATTTCTATGCTAATCTCTCTTTTGATGGAAACCGTATCTTCTCTAGAGTCCTAGGCAGGGACATTGACCTAAACATTGGTCAGTTCGGTGATATCCTACATCTCTTCCCTGGTGGAGCTGATGTATATTCACATTACCTTCATGATTTTGAATTTCCGAACGGTGAGTCTGCACTTACCGCATCCACTTTGATTCACGGGGATGACAACCCCGGCTTGGTCAGGAACGAAGTTGTGAGCAGGTTCACTCTCACTTCCCAAGTCCTAGCCAAGATTATTTTTTATGACATTGTCCCTAAATCTGGTGAATATAGCCATGCTAGGGTCCTGTGCCTTTGATTATCTATTGTCTTTTGCGAGGCATTAAGATAAATATTCCCCGTCTCATTGCTTCCCACATGGCATCCGACCAGATTCGCATGTCCGGTAGGGGTTTACTCTTTGGCATGCTTATCACCCGTCTTCTCAAAACTCTAGGCTTCGATCTTTCTTCTGAGACTTCTGATGATCCTCAAATAGACATTGACGGAGTTCTCTTAAAAAGGATGGAAGCTCAGTTGCGTCGTCACGCTCCTGTGCAACCTCCTGTTTCTCCTCCTATTGTTCCTGGATCTTCATCAGCACCAGGGTCTTCTTCGGCCCCAGGGATGTCTTCTGCTCCTGGCCTTGTCTTACCTTCAGATTTTCAGGCCATGATTTCTTCTGAGATTCGCTCTCAGATTCAGGAGCACCAGTCCTGGATTGAGCAGCGAGAGGCAGCTTTTCGTACGGAGATGGACGCCCGTTTCCAACAAGAGGTCGCTTTCCGTGCGGAGATGAACTCACAGATCCGAGGAATTCGTAACGATATGTCCTATTTTGCTGACTCTATGAGATTCATGGATACGCAATTTGAGGCACTCTTTACGAAATTCGACATGTTTTCTCCTGATCCCACTTCCATTGCTCGTCCTCTTCCCTCCACCGGCCCTCCATTTCCTACCAGAGCTCCTTCTTCTGTTCCCCACCTCGGCGAAAGGTGGTCGGCGTTGATCCAGAGGAGGCAGCTACTTCTTCTTCTTCTTCTTCAGAGGAAGACGATGATGGTGATAAGACCATGGCTGAAGGCACTACTGTGGAGAGCTCATCAGAGGACGACGAAGATGATGACGACGATGAGGGCGACGATGTTGGTGGTGCCAAGTGATGAGAGTGACCTCCCCTTTATTTGATGATGTCAAAAAGGGGGAGAGTTATTTGTTGAGAGACATATTTTGTGTTTTTGCTTTTGTTTGGACATGTATTTCTGTTATGTTTTGTGGACATGTATCTTTTTGTGAACATGTGTCTTTTCCTTATATGTATCGTTTCTTTATGTCATATATGAAATCATGTTTTCATCCTTATTTATGACATGAAAATTGTTGGCATGGACATTGTATTATCACTTGATGTTTATCATTTTTATCATTTGCCATATTTATCCATGCCTGAGTATGATTTTTATTATATGCATGTGTTGAGGGGGAGCTTCATTTGAAGTCTCTACCCAAAATATTTGTGATAACTAAATATGTTTTGTCATCATCAAAAAGGGGGAGATTGTTGGCCCAAAGGCCATTAGCCCTATATCTTGATGGATATTTTGATGATAACAAACCATATCTAGTTATGTATTTAACAATTTTTGTTTAAAAGCATTTCAGGTTAAAACAGGTTGATTTGACGGCTCCACAATCAAGACTCACAAGTTTGGAGTTCGCCAAAGATTTGTATTCTCAAGCCAAGCACAATAGAAAGCTTCGGGAACAAGACAATGAAGAAAAGATCAAGTCAAGATCAAGACTATGAAGAATACCAAGATTTGTATTTGTATTTTCTATTTTAGATATTTTGTCAAAACCTAGATGTTCGAAGTAGAGTTATGGGATTACCACCTACACACACATTTTAATTTGGTTCATGACTTCAAAAAGGATTTTTTTAATTTCTATTTTCAATTTAGAGTTAACATGTTTAGATTAAGTTTTTGGAAAATAGTTTAAGTTTTTGGAAAAACATTTATTTGGAAAAACAAGTTTTATCAAAGAAGTTTTTATAAAAATGTTTCAAACTTGTTAGAGTAGTGACATAGGCTCACACTCTAAGTTTTACAAGATACAAAACTTCAAATCCAAGACCAATTCCAAAAACCCCAATTTCTGGTTTCTGGAAGTTCTGATATTTCAGAAATGACAGAAACCGGTCGACCGTCCCGGTCGACCGACGCGCACAATTCTGTGCATGTGCGTGTCAGTCGACCGCCTCGGTCGACCAAGCACTGTGCAGTGCTCTCGGGTAGATTGGGTCGACCGGCGCGGTCGACCGCTGATCCCCAACGGTCGGATTTTTGACCGTTGGCGGTCGACCGGCCCGGTCGACCTGCTGCTGTTAGAACTCCTGACAGACTCCAACAGCTCTATTTCTGACAGTTTTTTCTTTTGGGATTTGATCCCAACGAATCTCTGGAGCTGTTTTTGACCCTATAAATAGGAGGTCACTTCAACATGATAAGAAATCAATGAAGAACATTTTACAAGAGATTTTCAAAAGATTTACAAGTTTTCAAAAGGCTTTCATTTAGAAAAGATTTTCTCTCCAAAAGCCCTAAATTCTAGACACCCATTTGAAGTCTTTACCTCTACTTCTCTCTAGATTTTGCACTACACAATCCCATAATTCCTCATCTACATATTGGTTCTAGGATTGTGCAAGTGAACGAATTTTTGATCAAGTGTGATCATTTTCTTCTTGAGTGAAGTTGTAGAGGCATCGGCCTCAAGCGAGCTAGTGTGCTCCGGGTGGTGTTGCGGCATCACGAGAGATAGGACAAGTGTGTCCTTGTATTGGTGATCCGGTGGGATCTTCAATAGTGGAAATCCTTCAAGTGTGAAGGCGGGGACGTAGAGCGTGGCTCGAACCTCGGAAACATATCTGCGTGTTTGCGTTTGCTCAAATCTCTCTAAACTCTAAACTCTTTAATTCTTGCACTATTGATTGCTTCATTTATTGCAAATTTTTTTATTTGAGCTAATTGTGATAGTTGAATTTTAAATTTCGCATTTGTACCATTTACATATAGCCATCACCTATTCACCCCCTCCCCCTGGGTGATTTCATAAGGGTGGTGTATATTCTATAAAAGTTATTTTGTTGCCAAAGTTATTTTCCAAGTGACTTACTATTTGATGGCAACTAAAAATACGATTTCATTGAGACCATCTCGTGTAATGATGTTCCTATTGGTTGGTTATTAGAAAACAAGTAGGGAGTTTTTTTTCTTTTTCTAATAGTCTCTACATGCTTTCTTTTTCTTTTACATTTCTACGCTATTCATCAGGATGCAATAATACAATGACAACCCATTTCTCTTTTATTTTTATTTTTATTTTTGCAGTCAGCAGCATACTTAACATATTGTTAGACTATAAAAACAAGCTAGAGAATGTAATAACAACTATATTGATTTTAGAAGACAATATTTTCTTTCAGGGTATAAGATGGCCTTGATGTTACTTATGCATCAATTGAAAAATAAAGTCAATGTAATTGAAATTAATTTTATTATTTTAATATTTGGTGGTAATTCCTGCTATATTATTTTATAATAGTTTGTCAAAATAAATGAAATAATGAAACATTATTAAACAAAGTTTTTAACATGCTTTTTAATGATAGGAAACAATAGGTAGAACCAATTATTTTGAAATATTATCCCCTAATACATGTTACTAAAATATAATCTAGCATACCTTTCTAAAAAAAATTAAATGTCTTATATTTTTCAAACACTAAAATCTAAATTTATTTTCTCTGCTTATAATTATTTTCTCAAGCCCCAAAATTTTCTCAGGATCCACAAAACACTTTTAAGACCGTGATAATTCCCTCTTGTTGGTAATTTTCTTGTCTATATGTTGGCACTAATTATTAGAGAGTTGACTCGAGTTAACAGTCTATCATTAAGTTTTGTCAAATCTTTCATGCAGCTTTGCTTCATAGTTAATCCCATCGCGACGGAATTAGATGATGATAAAATCTAAAAGGTTTATTGTGCATGGTTTAGAAATTTCACACTTGAATGAAAAGAAATGTAAGAAAAATGAGACGCAAAAAGCAATTATATCTAGGATGGAATGGGTAATTATTGTTTTTAGAATGATACTATATTTCATGTTAGTCTTTTTGTAGGATTGAGCCTTTAGTGTATGTTATTTTTTTTTGACACAATTGGACCATAAAGTGTAATTTTTAACTTGGAACCACATTATATTAGTTTTTTTAATTTAAATTTTTTAAGAAAATAGAATGTCATGGTTTTCCTTTTATTGCATGAAGTGTTGTTGGAAACTTTTGGCGATGAACTGTAGGTCACCTAGAGGGGAGGGGAGTGAATAGGTGACAAGTTAATCAAATGTAAAACTAATGCGGAATTAAAACTAATTATGCAAACTAAAGCTATTACGCAAACACACAAAGTATAACATAAGAGTGTAGCTGAATTTCCGATGAAGGATTCTGAACTATCTTCTTAAGATTCTTCTAAATTAAGAGTTAATGTGCCACTATGGCTCTCTTGGTTGAATACAAGTGTGAGCAAACAATCAATCCCAAGTATATAATAATTAAGTACGAGATATATCAAGTATATAGAATGAACAATAAAAGCATGCAAGATATATAATACAAGTGAGAGAGAGATAAGCAATCGCAAACACAGGACATTTGTTTTGAGGTTCGAGCACACCTGCTTTACGTTCTCGCCTTCACCACTATGAAGGATTTCCATTATAATTGATCCCGCAAGATCGCTCGGTACAGCAACAGCAACACCTACAACAGCTCCCTCAAGAACTCTTGAACCCGCAAGTCCCTCACTTGTTCCCACAAGAACAACACACGCAAGCACGCTAGCTTGCCGAGGCCGCACGTCTATACCAAGCTCTCTCAAGAACTCTACACAATGCGAACCCGCAAGTTCACCAAGGCCGAAACCTCTACAACACTCTCCAATACAAGGTGCAACACTTGGTGATCTTCTTCTCTTGATCACCAAAAATAACTCTCACAATAAAGATCCTATAGGATATATATAGCAATGGAAAGCTCAAATGGAAAGCTCAAGCTTGTGTGAGAAAACTAGGATAGATTTGGAGGTGGAAAACTCAAGAAAGCTTTTGATAAAACCAAGTGATTCACTCTTTAAAAACTCCTTTTGATTTGGAAACGAAAGCACTAAAATCTTCTTGAAAAACTTCTATGAAAGATAGGAAAATAACTCTAGAAAACACTCCCAAAAATCTTAATCAAAACTGGCCCAAAACACCCTTTTTTATAAGGCATCAAAAAAATTAACCGTTGGGACAAAAACCAAGGCCAGATGACCTATCGATCGACCGGCCAGCGGTCATTTTTAGATCGTTAGGGTTGCCGGTCGATCGCACCTAGGTCAAAGACCCATTGGTCGACCGAGGCAAGAACCAGAGAGTTGGTCTCTCTGGTCAGTCGACTGCTCGGTCGACCGTCCGGTCGACCGGCCCTCAAACCAGGGCTTTGTGCATATTCTACACACATCGGTCGACCGCCAGAAGCTCAAAGTCAGGATTTTAAGGAATGAAAACTTTGATTTGTAAAGCCCTAAAATTTTATTTAAAACCTATAAAAAATCCACAAAAATAATTTATAGAAACACTTTGAAGTACAAATATGTGTGATAAAAAATCAACACATATTGCAAACATATTGAACAATTTTTTTGTGACATAGAAATTTAGCCTTAAACCAAAACCCATATTTTCCAAAACCAACTTTTATAATGAAAACCCAGATTTTTTTCAAAATTTTGTTCAAATACAAAAACAAGATATTTAAACTCATTGAAACATAGTATGTATGGATATGATTCAATACACACAATAGATGAAATATCCATATTTTTTGACAACAAGCTCTAATTAAGTTTTGATAATACAAAAATTAAAACCATGAATTAGAAACATCAAACTAAGTTTTTTTAAACATATGAAGCATCAATGTGTATGAATGAAATCCAATACGCATATAAACAAAGTAAACTTGTTTTGATGAAATTTAATCCTGAAACCAATATGTATAATCTTTGAAGCTTAAAACCAAAACGGTATTTTCAAAATCAAAACTATTTAACATGAAATGTTTTGATATATTTTGTGTATTTATATGAGCTTGATCAATCCACAACTAATTTATCATTTATATTTTATCTAAAACTAAAATCTTAAAACTTATAAATATGACTCAAGTCTTGAAAATCTTCTCTTAAAAATCTTCTTCACCATCTTGACTTGGTCTAAAACTTGATCCAACGAGCTAGACTCCTCTTTGAGTACTTGATGCGATCTTGACGTGCGAGCTCTTGAATCAACACGTGCCAGCTTCAAAACTTGAATTTGAATCTTTCGTTGAAGCTAAACACGGACTAAGATCTTGATTGAATATCTGAAACTTATAAATAGATCGTTAGTACTATAACTACACGAGTTAATCATCATCAAAACTAGAGTGATGGGCCTTTGGGCCAACAATCTCCCCCTTTTTATGATGACAAAACTCATGGAGTTATATATATATATATATTATATATATATATATATATATATATATATATATATATATATATATATATATATATATATGGATTAAAGATAAGCTTCATAGAAGCTCCCCCTTAACTCATGCATAGCAATAAAAACATAAAGATATTCAATAAAAGTACATAAACTAAACAACATATATGCATAAACAACAAATATTAAACATGCATATATCAATTCTCTAATTCTTCTTCCCTTTTTGTCAACTCATCAATAAAAGGGTGAAGATACACAAACAAGAAAAATATATATGCGATATAAATTCATGAAGAGGAGAGACGTTAAGTTAACTCCCCCTGCATACATGCATTACATGGAGAAGGGATGACTAGATCCTAACCCACATAAGCATAATATATAATGTATAAATGGAGATGTTAAGCTTAAGCTTCCCTACATACGTGTATCACATAGAGAAGAGAGGTCAAGCTCTTCAATATGTAAAATACACTCAACATGAATCTTTATGTGAAGGAGATGTTAAGCTCCACTTACATATAGGCAATACATTTCAAGCAAATTTTGAAAAACTTTTTAAAAACAAATTTTTGATGCCAATTTTAAAATAAAATTTGAAACTACTTGTAACAAAACAATTTTGATGTACCACTTATAGGTGGCAAAACAAATGTTGATATTACCATTTGCAGATAAACATAAATATTATATATAAACATCAATATGAAATCATTTTAAGTTTTAAAGAACTTTTTCCTTTATGAAATAATGCATAAACGTGTATGTGATATAATTGAAAAATAATTGTCATTAAGAGCTAAATCAAGCTTAGTAAGAAATAATCTGTGTCAAAATTAACATTTTTAATCTAGCACAAGAAGTCATATGTATGTATGTATGGAAATATCACTTGAAATTTGATGCATACTGATTGAGTTTTAACTTGCACACAGAAAATACAAAATTTCAGAACTTTAAGAATAGAATGTGCAAGTTCAAGTTCTCATGCTATCGCATAGCAAGTGGCTATGCGGGTCGTGATCCTCAAGGAGGACTAGCGATGAAGCTTTTTACAAGTTCTCTTTTAAGTTACAAAAAATGGTTAAAGTTCTTCTTATAGTTCTTGAAAAGAAAAAGAAAATAAGTTATGTTAAATTGTGAAAGTGGTAGATAGAAGGAGATGGTGATTATGTACAAAAAAAGTAAAAAATAGTAGAGATTTGGTGATGAAGGTGATCTAAACTAGAGATTAAAAGAAAAGAAAAAAACCTAAAGAAATACTTACCTTTTTCCTGTTGATGACTTACCTGAAATCCTTGCATGTTTATCTTGATCTGGAGGCGATCAGCGCATAACCCATAAGATTAACTCAGTCCCAATTCACATTACATCATAAGGCTTCTTCGAGCAAGTATAAAAATGATACGAAAATAGGGAAGAATCCATCATCATGAGCTATCGATGGCACTCGCTAAGGCAAGGCAATACTGATGCTATTTGACTCACTTGGACTATCATCAAAATTGAAAGAGGAAGAGTAGAACGAAAAAGAAAGAAATAAATAAAGAAGAACATAAAAAAATACCTTTTTATTGCTTGCAGAAATGATAGAAGAAAGGAGGAGGTTACATCGGTGTCACTCTCAACATAAATCTCTCTCTTACTTACATGAATCTCAGTCTAACAAAGAAATAAAATTACATAAAATAAAAATAAAAACCTACACTAAAAGAATGAAAAACTGGCCTAAGAATCTATCTCTACTTGATCGTCCTCTTTTGCCTTTGAGATTGCAGGTATTTATAGGAAAAATACAGAGGGTAGAGGAGCATGAAGATAGGAGTGTTGACACTCTAATAAGAAAAAAAACTCTCACATTTATCTTCAACCGGTCTGAATGACGTCTAACTTATCGATATTTATAAAAGATAAGCAGAAGACAGGCTGACGACCAGGGGCAAGGCAGCGACTTGGGCTTTATTGATCCAGTGAAGCAGATAGTAAGCCAAAGTTGTCTTTGAAGAGATCCAAGCAGGCCTAAGATGCTAAGTTAGCTCAACACTTAGCCTTGCATTAGCCCAAGGGGATAGCCTCTCCTGAGAGGCTAAGTTTATCTAGCTTCGCCTTGAAGCTCTTTATAGCTCCACGGAGAGCTAACTTATAGCTTCACCGGAAGCCAATTATAGCTTTGCTTGAAGCCTTCTTAACAGCTTCGCTTGAAGCTCTTCATAGCTCCACAAAGAGCTAACTTACAGCTTCGCCCAAAGTATTCTTGGTAGATTCGCTATAAGCTATGAGGCTAATCATTAGCTTCGCTCGAAGCTTCCCATCTAGCCGCCAGAGGCTAATCCAGGAGCTTCACGCTAGAAGCTTTACCCCTAACTTCGCTGGAAGGAAAAAGGGTGGGGCTGAGTATTAACTTTGCACCAAGCCTTGAAGGTAACTTTGCCCGAGGTTATGAACTACGAAAGTAACTTCGCTGAAGCTCTAAGCTGAAACTTAACTTCGCATGACTTAACTCCGCAGCGAGCTTTACCAGGTCATCAATTGACTGTTTTATATGGAGGATTAATGGGTGAACCCATTAATTTTAGTGGAATTAACGCCGCTTTAAGTGGGCGATTACATCTGCCCACTTCGTCCCACTTAAGTGGAGACAATTAAGCCACAAATGGCAGAGAGGCGTTCGCACGAGCCCTCTAGCTTCACTGGAAGCTCGCAAGCAGGCTTCGCTACAAGGTCATTCGCAGCCATGCACGAAGCTAAAGACTGACTCAGCCTTGCTGAAATCAAGGGGGCGGTTACACCCTATTTTGGCTATAAATAGTCCCTTGAGGGACACAGACGGAGAGGGATGCGCACGGACAGAGAGGAACAAAAGGGCTACAGGCTATAGAGAGAAGATTGTCTCTTATTCTCTTGCTTCTAAATATTCAGTTTCCTGAACCAAGCGAGAAGGGAGTCCTATTTGGAGGCAGCTTGATCATCTAATCGATTGCATCGTTAAAGGATAAAGTGATCGCGCGCTGATCAGATTCCTACCGGCATAATTCCCTAAAAATCTCAAAGGAGATCTACCTGTAATATAATTACTTGTAATTTCGCTCCTTTTTGTAAGTTTTCCTGCGAATCATTTTTCAATGAAAAACAAAGGAAGTTGACTATTTCTGAATTTGAATCCTCCCTTATCTCCAGACTTATTTTGATATGGATATTCAGTTCTGATCTGTAGCTTGTTGACGTGTTGATTGTTAAATATAACTTATCAAATGACCGAATTAGAAATAGTATTCAACTTAAGAGTTGTAGACCCAGTGTTCTAAATGGTGGCCACAGCGGCTACATCGACCGGGAAAATTATATCGGAGATGGGGATATATCGGGAATATTTTCAAAAATCGGATATCAAAATCGGACTGTAAATATACATATCTTCTTGTCTTAAATGACATCTCAATAAGACAATATATGCATAAATTATATAAATCTACATAAAATTCATACTTATATGTTTAAGATATACTTAACTCGATAACTTGCATTAAGTCTATGAATTCATAATCACTATCCAAGTGTAGAATCTTCAAAATGTCACATTGCCACATCACTCGAATTACCCAAATACCTAACCTAGAAACTAAGTGTAAAACGCTATATCGGGTCCAAAATTGCCGAAATAGCGGCCGATATATCGGGTCCATGCCTATTTATCGGCGATTTTGAATGAAAAATGCTATATCGGTTTGGATGTGCAAAATCATTGCAGCTAGGTGCCGTAAACGCAATATCTGCGCAATATTGGGGTTATATCAGAGATATTTAGAACCTGTGTAGACCTTTAAGTCTACTTTCTGGATCATCTTGAATCATCAGATTTGAGTTTCAGTAGCGAAAGTAATGATTCAAATACTAAAATGTATCCAGTCAGAATTCGAGTCAAAATTGCTTCATCTCATCTGTTAATCTTCTCTCTATCTATTTATCCCTTTGGTCTTGAATTTGGACTCTGTATTTGACGTTATCCTCGGTTGATCTTTAGCTAACCAAAATGAATTTATAAAAATTCTACTTTTACCGGTTTCCATTTGGTGTTATCTTTCTGATTTGTTCTGATCATCAGCTGAACATTTGTCAAAATTCTTATTTGTTCTAACTAAATCTGGAATCATCCTCAGCTAATAAAATAGATTCAGTTACATCTGATTTTAACTGATATTTATTTGGTTTAATCCTCTTTCTCTTCTTGATTATCTTCTACGAAATAGTCATTTAAGACAAGAAAATTAGCAGATTTATTACATGATAAATGTAGGAGTATATGAAAAGAATGCAAAATATGTGTACGATCACACCCCCGCACCTATCTTTTGCTCGTCCTCGAGCAAAAATAAAACTAAACCAAAGCTTATTGACCACTTTCGCAAGTTACGCGATTGCACTGAGCATGTGTAACAAGCCGTTAGACCTCTAGGTTTCTCCTAGAGGACGAGTTTTGTCTCGTGAGGCTTTTCAGTGGAGTACACCCACAAAATTCATAAAGAAAGAAAAATAAAGTGTTAGTATTTTTGAAAACACATTTTGAAAGAGAAAAATATTTGAAGTATTATTGTAAGAGTTCACGTAATCTATAAGTTATACGAAACTCGAATTTTTCATTCATAAACTTAGTCTTGATCCAAAATTTTGTTATCATTAAGGCATGGAGTCAAACTGTATTTCTCATCTAATCTATTATTTTATCCTAAGTTATATGCACCTTTGTGACCATGAAATTTTGACTCGGGGTTCTTTAACTCTAACTTTTATGCCTTATATATATATATATATATATATATATATATATATATATATATATATATATATATATATATATATATATATTTTTTAATTTTAAGTGATAGTATTCCTTAGTTCTATTAGGCTTTCTAATTTGCCCATGTAACGAGCCTTTAATCGGTGACTCTCAAACCAAACGATCTTAGGACACTAGGTGAGAAAACACCCCAAAGACTTAAGAACTCGAGCAAATAAGGCAACAAACTAAGAATTTATTATATGAACCGCTTTTAGGCGTGAATACTTATTCCTTATGAGGCACAAATACCCAGCTTAATCAGAGAATTTTTATATATTTTTTTCTTTTTTGTTTTTTTTTGTTTTTTTTAATTAAGGCATAAGAATCTTTGTTTTTGAACCCTAAGTGTGTGTGAGTGTATAAAGCATGCATATATCATCAGGTAAAAATCAAGACTATTACTTTTTCAAATTTTTCTTAACCTTGAAAATCAAACAAATAATCTTATTTTGACCAAGCATAAGAAATCCTAAATATGATTCTCCTATTCCTTAAAATTGACTTAATTTCTTACAAAGAATATGTCAAAATATTGTTTCTATTTTTCATAAAGATTTTAAATGTAAAGAAAATGTTAAAAAATTTAAATAATAAAAGGAAAACCTAAGTTATGTTAGAACCCTCCCTCATACCTATCTCATGCATTGTCCTCAATATATGAATTAATGCATAGATGCATGAAAAAGAAGAAAGGAAGGAAAATATTATCTTATGGTGGTGGTTCCGGTGGTGGTCTGATTGGGTCAAGTGTTACTACCCAATCAAGATATATGGTGGTTCACGGAACCCACCTTTATTGACTTCTCTTCTATTTACATATCTACAGTCCCAACATGAACAGGATCATGAAATGTCCTATAGTAAAACTTACTCCCTTTACATGACCAACCTTGAAAATCATCACGGAGTCATCATGGTCTATACCTATGTCCAATAAAAGAATGTGACTTGGTGGAATGGTTGACTTGGGCTCAAGAATTATAGGTTCAGGAACCAATACTAACTTGAGAAAATTAACTTTGAATTTGAGAGTTAGTTTTGATGCAAGAATTGAGTCCAAATCTAAGAATTGAAATTCACATTCTTTTCCCATCAATGGAATGTGACTATCCAAATTGGTGATTAAATATCTAGATCTATGGGTACGAAAATAAATGTTGGCTCAGAAATTGGTCCAAATTGGGTAAGAATACGAATAACAGATAGTCAATATAGATTCGAAGATAGAAACTGAATCACAAAGTTGGGGATCAGGTTCACATTCATAATCAAGTTCAATCTCATTAAAATGAAAACTTGCCATTTCGTCAATGGGTTGATATTGGTCAAGTTCAAGGTTTTATGGTAAAATTGAATTTTGGTCAAAGTCTTCAAGATACCATGATTCTTGGTTTTCATCAATATGGGTAGAAGTATCGGGAATAGTCAAAGATTGGGTAGAGAGAGTTTCCTTATTCCTACGTATGTTTTTCAATTTACTAAGTCTTACTTCTATCATATCGAGTGGATCATTTGGGAAATGAATCATGGATTCCATACTCTTATCTAAGTCGGCATGTTCTTCTTGAAAAATAGAGTAAGGATCTGTGACTTGAAAATTTTGATGGGGATTTGATTCTTCTAAAATTTGAATTCGTCGCTCAAGCTGTCTAAGGATTCCATCCTCTTTTTTTAGTCAATTGACTCTTCTAATGGTTGTTCGGGAGGAGTATATGAAGCTGGACGTTGGTAGGGTGGTTGACAATATGACTCAGGGGTTGTATTCTCATTGACTCTGTGAATAGTAGTGATGATTATTCAGTCTTATTCATAGTATTAGGATTGGGGCATGTATTGATTCGGATAAGACCAATCCGGCACACTAGGTTGGTTAAAGTTATGATATGCCGGATTGGTAATATCCGAAAAAAAGGTCGAGATGTAACATGGATTACCATTAAAATTGAGAAAATTATTGTTATAAGCCATATCACACAAGAAATGTCAAACACAAACAAAGAAAAAAACAAACATAGCAAACAAATAAAAAGAAAAAAATCTAACCTAAGTTAGGGTAAACCTTAGACCTAGATGACTCCTAACTGGTTAGACTATCCACGGGGAGTATATTTGCAAAATCTGATCACAAGTTTAATCGGCCAGATAGGGCAAGATCAGTGAGAGATATCCGTGCCTAAGTAACAGGCCTAATTATGCCAAACCACCAACCTTCAGGTTTCGCCCCTCAATCCCTAACCTTAGATATCAATTTGGCAAGAGTCAAATTCTAATCAACTTCCCCTTAGGTCAGTCTCCTATATGAGTCTGAGATGTCCCTAGGGCCAACGTCTACTTATTTTTAGTTAGACTTGGGTTAGTGAGTGAGGAGATTGTTTGTGAGCTAAGGGAGAGTAATGACTTTCCCACCTTATCTTGTTTATAGGACAAACCTTTAAATCAATTTAGTGCAATGTGTACATGAAAAGCAACACATAAGCAATGTAAACAATTCAAAAGTGTTCCTATACTACATGCTATGCACACGTACCATATGCTCTAGTACTCTTCAAGAGTAATGTAAATGTAAACGAATTAGATACGTGCCTAAATGTAAAGTCTAAACCGTTTTTAGCATTTAACAAACATTAATTTACTGTTGAGGTTAAAAAATATGTACAGTGAGTTAATCATGAAAATAAATATCTATAGAATTTTAGCTTTGCAATTCAGCCAACCTGCAAAAATACAGGTTAGTAGTTCATTCAGATTGCCACTCGAATGTAGTAAATCTGAGGCTTCTTCTGGCTCTGCTTTCTTGAACAGAGTTCAGAGCCACTTATATGTTCATTGCAGTAAAAAATTTCTTGATATCTATCAATGCACACCAAGAACAAAGAAGAAGCTAACAAAAAATGTAAACTTAGAAAGAATTACTTACCATCCCTCCCCGGCAACAGCGCCAAAATTTGATTTAGTTTTACCCTGCACACAGAAAATACAAATTTCAGAACTTTAAGAATAGAATGTGCAAGTTCTCAATACTACCACAATAGCAAGTGGCTATGCGGGTCGTGATCCTCAAGGAGGGACTAGCGATAGAAGCTTTTTGCAAGTTCTCTTTTAAATTACAAAAAATGGTTAAATTCTTCTTATAGTTCTTGAAAAGAAAAAGAAAATAAGTTACGTTAAATTGTGAAAGTGATAGATAGAAGGAGACAGTGATTATGTACAAAGAAAGTGAAAAATAGTAGAGATTTGGTGATGGAGGTGATCTAAACTAAAGATTAAAAGAAAAAAAGAAAACCTAAAAGAAATACTTACCTTTTTTTCTGTTGATGACTTACCTGGAATCCTTGAATGTTTAGATTGATCTGATGGTGATCAGCGCATAACCCATAAGATTAACTCAGTCCCAATTCACATTACATCATCAAGGCTTCTTCGAGCAAGTATGAAATGATACGAATATAGGGAAGAATCCATCGTCATGAGCTATTAATGGCATTCGCTAAGGCAAGGCAATACTGATGCTATTTGACTCACTTGAACTATCAACAAAATCGAAAGAGGAAAGTAGAAAGAAGAAGAAGAAAACGAAAATAAAGAAAACATAAAAAAAATATACCTTTTTATTGCTTGCAGAAATGATGAAAGAAAGGAGGAGGTTACATTGGTGTCACTCTTAACATAAATCTCTCTCTCTCTCTCTTACTTACATGAATCTCAGTCTAACTGTTGGCCCAAAGGCCTTCCACCCTAGTTTTGATGATGATTAACTCATGTAGTTATGTTTACTAATAATCTTGTATTGTTTAAGTTTCAGATCATTAGCAAGATATTAGTTTGGTGATAGCTTCAACAAGAGGTGTTTGGAAGCTTATCATAGTGATTCCAGGGCCAAAGCTTCAAGATCACACTTTGCCTAGCCCATGGATGGAGTTTTTGGAGCAAGTCTTCTTGATGACATGAAGACTTAGGTATCCTAGTTTTAGTTTAGTGTGTTTTAGATCCATTTGTAAAGCTTAGTATAGTTGATATGCTCAAGTGCACACAACACACATTTTATGTTTTGAAGTTGGTTTTCATGAATAGTTTGATCAAAACAAGTTTACTTTATTCTATGTATATTAGATATGTTCTAGATATACATACATGCTTTAAACTTGCTAGACAAACTTATTTGACTATCCTATTCATGTTTTGGAAAAATCAAGTTTGACAAAAATACAAGTTTTGTTTTTGATAAAATTTGCAAGACTCAAAAATGAATTGATATGATGATATATGTCTTGAAAATTTTTATCACATGTTTATGTTTCAATATAAAATGATAAAATAAGTTTTATGGGATTTTCAGAAAAGATAAAAGATTTTTTATAAAATATTTTTTTCCCAATTTTCTGAATTTATTTTTTGTGCTGACAGGCTGGTCGGTCGACCGGGACGGTCGACCGCACCAAGGAACGGTGACCGCACGGGTCGATCGACGTGCACAGACGTGCACGTCTGGCAGCACAGTGGTCCGGTCGACCGTACGGTCGACCGCTGCAGAGAGTTCTGCTCTCTGGATTTCTGGGTCGACCGGGCGGTCGACCGGTGGCTCCAACGGGTCAAAATATGACCGTTGGACGGTCGACCGGCCGGTCGACCGTTGCCTGTCAGAGCTGCCAGCTCAGCTCTAACGGCTAGTTTCTGTTTTGGCCTATATAAACCCCATCTCTTTGGGATTTTGGCCAAGGTTTTCAAGGAGAAAAATTTCAGACTTTCTCTAGTGTTTAAAAGAGTTTTAAAAGAGTTTTTAAGTCAAAAAGATTTCATCTTATTTGTTTTGGGGTTTTTGGAAAATCAAAGAAAGTTAGGGTTTTTGGGAGATTGTTTTGTTTTTCATTTTCTATCATTTACAAGTGATTTCCCAAGTAGATTTTCTTTGTTGCTGGTTTCCAAAAACACCTTGTTTCCACACTTGAGCTATCACCTATCCTAATCTATTAGGATCTTGTTTTTGTGGAAAAAGAAAAGAGAAAAGAAAGAAAGATTGTGTTTGTGGTCTTTGTAACCACTTATTGTAAACCCTCCTTACTTTTGTGAATCCCTCTTCGGTAGAGGTGATCGGAGTGGTATTGGTTTGGATCCCTCTTAGGTAGAGGTGATTGTGTTTGTCGTGAGCCTCTTCGGTAGAGGTGGTTGTTGGTTGGTTGTTGGCCTCGGTGGAGGTTGTTGTTTGAGAGAGGAGTTTGGTACTCCTAGTGTTGTAACAAATCCTCTTCGGTAGAGGTTCCCTCGGTGGGAGATAGTGGATTGGAAATCCTACACGGTGGTGTAGGCGGGGATGTAGAGCAAGGTGCTCGAACCTCGAAACATATCTTGGTCTT
Organism: Agave tequilana; assembly: GCA_038442645.1. Lineage (NCBI taxonomy): Eukaryota > Viridiplantae > Streptophyta > Magnoliopsida > Asparagales > Asparagaceae > Agave > Agave tequilana. The sequence continues at coordinate 27,911 of JAVJIF010019683.1, forward strand.
TGCGATTGATCCATTGTCTCCCTAACTCTCTCTCACTTTATATTTGTGCATAGCATCATTCTTATTGCCATAGCATATTATATACATTGCTTGTGTTGCCATTGCATGATTCATATTGCTATATCCTTGATTGCTTGGCTTGATTGTGTGTGCACATTGCTTGGATTGCTTGTGTGTGTGTGCCTAACTTATACTCATCCAACAAGAGCTTCACATAGCGCCTCAACCCATTTCAAGGGGAATCAAGGGGAGTTAGTCCAGAGCCTCGCAAGGGGAATTCGGCTACACTTGTTGTATTGTATTAGTTTGTGCATAATTTGCATTAGCTTCCGTTTTTTTTGGCGCACTTAGTTTTGCATTTAGTTTTAGATTAGCACTAACACCTATTCACTCCCCCTCTAGGTGTTTTTCAATTGGTATCAGAGCTAGTGCTCCTGATACTTAGGCTTAACATCCTAGGAGTGAGATCCATTTGGTTGCTAGTCTATTGTTTGCATTTGTGTGTTTGCATACATATAGTTTACCATGGACTTCATGACCCCACCTAACTTTGACCCTTCCAACATTGACATTTGGAAGTATAGGATGTCCATGTATTTGAAAACCCTAGGCTTGCATGTCTTTCTTGCCGCTACCAAGAAATGCTATCTTGGTAATGGTAATCATATAGGGGCCAATGCACAAGCCCTTGAGGCTATTAGAAGCACTTTACCTAAAGATTATCTTATGCGTGTTTCTAATATTGATTCCGCTTTTGCAGTGTGGAATCTATTGTCAACAACAACCACCACCTCCGAGCTTCAAGTGCAAATCCAAAAGGAAGAGGAATCTAGTGGAGAATCCAAGTCACAATGCTTCATGGTCCAAGAGAATGACTCCCTTGAGGTACATTCGGAACCCCACTTAGATAGTGATGATTGCTCTAGTTCTTCATGTGATGATAATTTTGATCCCCATGCTTTAAATGAAGAACTATTTATTGTGTGTGAAAAATTAATTGAGAAGTATAAAATTTTGAAAAAGAAAAGTCTAGAAATTGAAAAAGAAAATAAAAGTTTGCATTCTAGACTTGATAATGTTTTGCAAGAAAAGGTTGAGGTCTATAATGAAAGGGATTCATTGAGATCTAAATTGGAACTTGCACTAAAAGAAAATGAATTTTTAAAATCTAAAAATGATTGTGATACACTTTTGAAGAAAAATGAAAACTTGTCTTCAAAATTAATTTTGTTTTAAAAGAGAATATTGCTTTGAAAAATAAAATTATTTCTATTTCTAATGATTTAGATGCATGTTTGAAGAAAAAGGATGTTTTACAAAATAAGATAGATGCACATGTTTGCCATGCTAGGGTAGTTCCATCACCTAATGCATGTACCTCTTCTTCTAGAATTAATGATGATATTTGTTTGCTTAAGAAGAGTGTAGATTGTTTGGGCTCCACTTTGAGCCAATGTGTAGAAGGGCATACACGTTTGGAAACTTTGTTTCGCAAGAAACAAGTTCCATCTTTTCATGCACACCCTCCACGGCATACACATGCTCCTCACGGACACCATCACACGTATGCTCATGTGTACACTTGTACACATTGTGGACGTAGGGGCCACCTTGCTAAATTTTATTTTGATAGATTAAATATTGATAATTTAGCAAAGAAATTTGTTTGGGTTAGAGAAGGTACTAACCCCCATGGACCCAAAAGAGTATGGGTACCAAAAACCACCCCTCCAATTTTTGATGTAGGTGTGGGCTCTTACATGACGTGAGAATGATGGCACCTTGGAGTGGATGCGTTCCGAGCCTAAAGGAGATCATTTGGATGCATCACCTTCAAGGGAAGAGATGGTGGGATGACCACCTCGGTTTGGAGAATTAGAGAAGTGCCCTCATCGGTTTTGGTATAAATCTCTAACTCTCATAGTTATTGTTTACATGCTCTCATATTCATTTGTTTCTAGCATGTTTTTCATTGTCTTTGGATTAGTATGTAAATGCCATGATTATTAGATCCTTGACATACATTTATAGTATTTGAGACACACATGCTTATATGAACCCATATTTAGTGTTCTCACCGTTTGTTTAGTTATAATGTACATCATGAATCTAATACATGTGAATTTACATAGTAATCATATTTTGGTTTTATCATGATGAGTTTTAGCTTGATGCTTCATGTGGTGATAACATGTTTAAATGTAGATTTTATCAAAACTTGTATTATACATGTACAAATAGTGAGCTACATTTGTTTCTTATACATTTGCACTTCATGCTCATTTGTACTCACTATATGCACACGTATGAGCTAGTTTTGATGATTTGTTCATTTAGTTATGACTTGAATATTTGTTTAAGTGTTAGTTTTCATTTAGACTATATTTATATTTGTACATATGATGGGCTACAAATAAATCTATATATGTTTGGGATTGAATGCTTGTTTGTTCCCATTAGATGTGCTAGTATAGTCTAGTTTTGATGATTCATACATTTTAAACTTGTATTCCATTTTTGGTATTTGTTTTTATGATTATGAGTTTTCATTTCATGTATATGTGTATTTTGCCAAACTTGAAGATATACATGTATACCCCTTGAGTCATTTGCCTTTCATGCAAATATCTATTATGGACTCAAAGTGTGTTTAAGGGATATGTATGTATACTTCTTGTGTTGACAAATCATACATATACCTTGAAAAGAATTGGTATCAAATTGTTTTAATGAAAAGCTAAATTTTCATACTTTTCATGCTTTTCATGTTTTCCTTGAATTGGTATTTAAACTTCATGTATATGTTTACCTTGTCCAAACCATTAGATATACATGAATATCCTTTTTGAGCCACGTGCCTTCATGCATATATCCTTGTGGACTCGTTTGTATCTTGGATATGTATGTATACTTTGGTTTGTATTAGACATACATATGCCTTGAAGATTAAATAATATTAATTTTTAGTTTTCTTGTTTAAAGGAATAATTGAACTTAATTGAACAAATTTTCATGATTGTGATCTCCATACTTGACTTGTACACTCACATTTATTATTTGCTCATGTTTTGTTTTCATGAGACATTTTTATGCTTAATTGGATTAGAGTGTTGATTATCATGTGGATTTCATTTTTATGAAAATGATTTGTATTTATTCCTTGCTTGAAGGATTTCGTACTAGTTAACAAAACTTTTCATTTTAACTAGTTCATATTCTTCGTTATAATATGAGATATACACTTGACCCTATTCTTTCAATTGGTATCATTGAACACTTTCAATTGGTATCAATTTTTGATCTTTTTGTATACTCATATATGTTTTGTATATGTATGCTTACTCTTTCAAGAATATCAATGTCAATTGGTATCTAATTTTCATACGTATATATACTTGTTTATGCTAAGCTTGAAAAATTTCTATTGTTTGATTTGTTTTCAATTGGTATCTTAACAAGCTTATGCATATGTTTAGTTGGTATTTCATAAAGGGGGAGAAAATTTGATGTTGTCTTTCAATTGGTATTTGATTTCCACTCCCTTGCTTCATGTTAAAATATAGTTTCAAATTGGTATCATATGTTTAAAAGAACACATTTCTCTTAATGATATCAAGATGTTTATGTTAAATGTTTTAAATTGGTATCTCAAAATTTTGTTTAAGAAAAACATATTTATTTTACATTGCCTATATGTGTATAAATTCATGTTGAGTGTATCTTGTATTGAAGAGCTTGACAACTCTTTCGTATGTGGTACACGTGTGTAGGGGGAGCTTCACATCTCCTTTTATGCATTACATATTTTGTGTTATGTGAATTAGGGCGTGTCTTCCTTTCTTCATGTAACTCATATGTGTAGGGAAGCTAACTTAGCGTCTTCCTCTTTATGAATGTATATAGCATATAATATTTATTAATCTTTGTTTATCTTCATTTGGTATCAAGATGCTTTATTGACATATTTTTAATTGATATCATATTTGTAGTCACCCCTTATTGACTTTGTTTTTGTTTTAGACAAAAAGGGGGAGACCATTGTTTGCATTATTTTGATTGACTCAAAAAGGGGGAGAAAAATATTTTACCCCTCATTTTATTTATAGTTTTTGAATGTTTACCCCTTTGTTGATAATTGACAAAAAGGGGGAGAATTATTTGTGAGTTTTATATATATGCATAGTTATGTTTTTGCATATATTAAGTTTAATATAGTTTAATGTATGTTTATTGGTATCTAGAGCATCTAGAAAATGTTTATTTGTTAATTGGTATCTAGAGCATGCTTTGCTTTAAATATTTCATTGGTATCTAGAACCTTTATTGTTTATGCATATTTGTGCATTCATATTTTTAAGAGCCTTCATTGCATATTATTATGTTTATTTGGCTATGCATGAGTTAAGGGGGAGCTTCTTTGAAGCTTTACTTTAATCCATGCATATATAACTCCATGAGTTTTGTCATCATTAAAAAGGGGGAGATTGTTGGCCCAAAGGCCTTCCACCCTAGTTTTGATGATGATTAACTCATGTAGTTATGTTTACTAATAATCTTGTATTGTTTAAGTTTCAGATCATTAGCAAGATATTAGTTTGGTGATAGCTTCAACAAGAGGTGTTTGGAAGCTTATCATAGTGATTCCAGGGCCAAAGCTTCAAGATCACACTTTGCCTAGCCCATGGATGGAGTTTTTGGAGCAAGTCTTCTTGATGACACGAAGACTTAGGTATCCTAGTTTTAGTTTAGTGTGTTTTAGATCCATTTGTAAAGCTTAGTATAGTTGATATGCTCAAGTGCACACAACACACATTTTATGTTTTGAAGTTGGTTTTCATGAATAGTTTGATCAAAACAAGTTTACTTTATTCCTATGTATATTAGATATGTTCTAGATATACATACATGCTTTAAACTTGCTAGACAAACTTATTTTGACTATCCTATTCATGTTTTGGAAAAATCAAGTTTGACAAAAATACAAGTTTTGTTTTTGATAAAATTTGCAAGACTCAAAAATGAATTGATATGATTGATATATGTCTTGAAAATTTTTATCACATGTTTATGTTTCAATATAAAATGATAAAATAAGTTTTATGGGATTTTCAGAAAAGATAAAAGATTTTTTATAAAATATTTTTTTCCCAAATTTTCTGAATTTATTTTTTGTGCTGACAGGCTGGTCGGTCGACCGGGACGGTCGACCGCACCAAGGAACGGTGACCGCACGGGTCGATCGACGTGCACAGACGTGCACGTCTGGCAGCACAGTGGTCCGGTCGACCGTACGGTCGACCGCTGCAGAGAGTTCTGCTCTCTGGATTTCTGGGTCGACCGGTGGCTCCAACGGGTCAAAATATGACCGTTGGACGGTCGACCGGCCGGTCGACCGTTGCCTGTCAGAGCTGCCAGCTCAGCTCTAACGGCTAGTTTCTGTTTTGGCCTATATAAACCCCATCTCTTTGGGATTTTGGCCAAGGTTTTCAAGGAGAAAAATTCCAGACTTTCTCTAGTGTTTAAAAGAGTTTTAAAAGAGTTTTTAAGTCAAAAAGATTTCATCTTATTTGTTTTTGGGTTTTTGAAAAATCAAAGAAAGCTAGGGTTTTTGGGAGATTGTTTTGTTTTTCATTTTCTACCATTTACAAGTGATTTCCCAAGTAGATTTTCTTTGTTGCTGGTTTCCAAAAACACCTTATTTCCACACTTGAGCTATCACCTATCCTAATCTATTAGGATCTTGTTTTTGTGGAAAAAGAAAAGAGAAAAGAAAGAAAGATTGTGTTTGTGGTCTTTGTAACCACTTATTGTAAACCCTCCTTGCTTTTGTGAATCCCTCTTCGGTAGAGGTGATCGGAGTGGTATTGGTTTGGATCCCTCTTAGGTAGAGGTGATTGTGTTTGTCGTGAGCCTCTTCGGTAGAGGTGGTTGTTGGTTGGTTGTTGGCCTCGGTGGAGTTGTTGTTTGAGAGAGGAGTTTGGTACTCCTAGTGTTGTAACAAATCCTCTTCGGTAGAGGTTCCCTCGGTGGGAGATAGTGGATTGGAAATCCTACACGGTGGTGTAGGCGGGGATGTAGAGCAAGGTGCTCGAACCTCGAAACATATCTTGGTCTTTGCGATTGATCCATTGTCTCTCTAACTCTCTCTCACTTTATATTTGTGCATAGCATCATTCTTATTGCCATAGCATATTATATACATTGCTTGTGTTGCCATTGCATGATTCATATTGCTATATCCTTGATTGCTTGGCTTGATTGTGCGTGCACATTGCTTGGATTGCTTGTGTGTGTGCCTAACTTATACTCATCCAACAAGAGCTTCACATAGCGCCTCAACCCATTTCAAGGGGAATCAAGGGGAGTTAGTCCAGAGCCTCGCAAGGGGAATTCGGCTACACTTGTTGTATTGTATTAGTTTGTGCATAATTTGCATTAGCTTCCGTTTTTTTGGCGCACTTAGTTTTGCATTTAGTTTTAGATTAGCACTAACACCTATTCACCCCCCCCCCCCCTCTAGGTGTTTTTCACTACCCTATGCATACAAAGAAATAAAATTTGCATAAAATGAAAATAAAAACCTACACTAAAAAGAATGAAAAACTGGCTTAAAAATCTATCTCTGCTTGATCGTCCTCTTTTGCCTTTGAGATTGCAGGCATTTATAGATGAAATGCATATGGTAGAGGAGTATGAAGATAGGGGAAGCTGACTATTTCTGAATTTGAATTCTCCTATTATCTCCAAACTTGATTTGATGTGAATATTCAGTTCTGATCTGCAGCTTTTTGGCATGTTGATTGCTGAATATAACTTATCAAATGACAGAATTAGAAATAGTGATCAACTTAAGAGTTGTAGCCCTTTAAGTCCACTTTTTGAATCATGATGAATAATCAGATTTGAGTTTCAGTAGCTAAAGTTATGATTCAAATACTAAAATATATCCAGTCAGAATCTGAGTCAAAATTGCTTCATCTCATCCGTTGATCTTCTCTCTATCCATTTATCCCTTTGGAGCTTGATTTGGACTCTATATTTGATGTTATTCTCAGTTGATTTTTAGCTAACCAAAATAGATTTATAAAAATCCTACTTTACCAGTTTTCATTTGGTGTTATCTTTCTGATTTGCTCTGATCTTCAGCTGAACATTTGCTCAAATCCTTAATTTGTTCTAATTAGATCTGGGATCATCCTCAGCAAACCAAATAGATTCAGTTAAATCTAATTTTAATTGGTATTTATTTAGTTTAATCCTCTTCTCTTCATGATTATCTTCTGCAAAATAGACATTTAAGACAAGAAAATTACAGATTTATTATACGAGAAATGTAGGAGTGTAATAAAAAGAATACAAAATATGTGTACGATCGCATACATATATAAAAAATACATATAAGTATACAAAAATAAAATACCATAAAGATCATGTGTATAATTCATATCATTCCACCCTTATATGCACATGACAAAAGAAATAGTCATTTGAGCACACAAGGCATGGTCACCCAACCAACCGCTTTTCAAAGGTAGAAGTTTTCAAAATAGAGTTTTGAAAATAATTTAGCATAGATTGAAAACGTTGCCATGAAAAGAATAGATAACTAGTTTAAAATAGCTTTTAAACAACTAGTTAAAGATCCTTCAAATATGAAATCAAATCATATATCCCATAAAGCATGCTAAATACACAATAATTGACACTCAAGATTTATAAAGCTCATAAATGCTCATGAAAACAAATACATGAGTAAACATAAGAAATGTGAGTGCACAAGAATCATGTGAATAGCAAATTCATAAAATAAATTAATAAAGCTCAAAACGAAACTTATATGAAATTCTTTTTATGTAAACATGATATATATCACATAATCATGCAAAAATCATCAATGTACAATTAAATAACAAATGAGTACATAATACAAATATAGCATGCAAAGTATGTATCTAAAAGATTGTACATGTATAACATAAGTTTTAATAGAATTTGCATATCAATATGATATAAGCATATAAATCAAAACATGAATAAAAAAGATAGGTATGTAAATTCATTTGAAAACATGAATACTATTTTCAAAAATACATACATAGCTAGGCAACTAATCAACTCAATTATAAGCACAAGACAACATATGATGGAGTCTAGGTTACTTACACTAGCATATAAACATTTAAAGCATTTTAAAAAGTGGAGTATGAAATGGTTACCAACATGGAATAACCAATCAATTTCTTCAAAATATGAGGTGGTCCTCCCACCATGCTTCCTTGATAGTGATGCATCCATTTGGTGTGTCCTTCAAACTCCAATGCATCCATCACCAAGGCACCAACCCTCTCACGTTTTGTGAGAGCCCACACCTACATCAAATATAAGAGGTGTAAATTTTGGTACCCATATCTTTTTAGGCCATAGGGTTAGAAACAATTGGAACCCTAATATTTTTATATGCAAAATTTAAAGAATTTAGTCTATCAAAATAAAATTTTTCCAAGATAGCCTTTGCGGCCACAATGTGTACATTTGTACACTCTAACATACATATGAGTTGTATGTGTATGAGCATGGTGTACATGAGGTGTATGCCATGTAGGATGTGCATATATGTGTGAATTTGTTTCTTGCAAAACATCAATTATCTAGAGTGGTTAAATGCACATTGGCACAAAGTGAAACCCAAACAACCAATTTTCTTCTTCAAAGCATGAATCTCAGTTTTATCAAAAGAAGATGCAACATTATTAGCATGAGAACATGTAAAACAAAATCTTTTTTCTTTTTAAAATAGAAATCTTTTCTTTTTCATTTAAAACAATTTTCTTTTTCAAAAGCTTATTTTCATTTAAAATAGTTTCTTTTTCTTTGAAATAGAATCAATTTTGTTTATTAAAGAATTGTTTCCTTCAAAAACTACATTCAATATTGAAGATAGGAAACATTTCTTTTTTCAAAAATCATTTTCCATCAATAAAGTTTTATTTTCTTTAAAACTAAATATTTTTCTTCTTTTAGCAAATCATATTTTTGAAGAAGTTTTTGACAAAAAGATGTAAGCTCATCATAAGACATGTCAATATCTTCATCAAGCTTAGATTGGAAATTTACCTCAAGAGGGTCATCCCCTTGGACCAATACAGCACATGTTGGAAGCATCACTTTCATTGTAACATACGTACACAGATGTGTGTCCCAATTTTTTCGACCAGATTGTTTCAATTTCTTCCAGTATTTGTTCTTGGGTTGTCATTGCTTATATTATTTGGTATCAGATCTGGATTCTCAGACTTAGAGTCATCCCTGACCTGGACCAGGAATCCGATACCAGCATACTGTCTGATTTGACCTTTTTGGTGGTCTGATTTGACCGATTTTAGTTTCAAACACTATTTTCCAATATTTTAGATTTTTTATGATTTTCTGAAACTTTTCAAAATTATTCTGCAAAATCTTCAAAACCGGTGTCAATCGGCATCGCTGACCGATTCCCGGATTTTTTTAGTTTTCAAATAGAATTGAATTTTTAGAAACAGCTTTCACATTAATTCTTAGAATGTCATTTTCTATCTAAATATATTTTTTGAAATTTTTCTGAATTTATCAAAATTTGACCGATTTTGGTGTCGACCGGTATCGCTGGAAGATTTCAGTATTTTTAATTTGAAAATCAGATTGAATTTCAATAATCTGATTTTATCAAGCATCTTAAAATAATATTTTTGATTTTTAAGAATCTTTGGGAACGTTTCTGAAACAGTCGATTTTTACCAAATTTAAATAATAAGATTATTTATCGATTATTTCCCTTTCTTACTTTTTCTTCCTCCTCTCCTTTACTTCATTCTCCTATTTTATCCTACTTATTTATTATTTAATAATATATTTTAATTACAAATTTTCATACTTTTCTATTTCTTTTTCTTCTTTTCTTTCCTTTCTTTTTTTCTTCTCTTTCTTCCTTTCTTTTCCTCCACCTGCTCCCCATCCTCCCCATTCCCTGCCAAGGAACGACTGCAGCAGCACCCATTCCACCCGCCTCTCCCCCATACTCCCCCTCTCCCTCTCCTTCTTTTTATTTTTCCCCTTCTTTCTTTCCTCCTCATCTTCTCCATTTCTCCTTCTCTCCCACCAACACTCTCTCTCCCCTCCTTGAATGGCCGCCGCCTCTACTAGCGCCATCCCCAGCGCCGCCGTCCCCTAGCCGGCGTCGCCGCCTCCCCAAGCTTCCCCTTCTCTTTCCCACTTCCCTCCACTTCAAAACCCACTCCTTTTTCTCCAATTTCTCTCAAAACCAATCATCACCATTTCTTCCTTCTTCTTCAATTCACCTTCAATTCATCCACTCCCACCACCCCACCACCATCTCCTCCTCCTCTTAAAACTCCCTAACACCACCATCAACCACCACCACCATCACCTTTAACAACAACAACATAGACAACAAACACCACAGCAACAAACCCCCGTCCACCTCCCTTCCTCCCCTCCGACGGCGCCGCCGCCTAGGCTGCCCTCCACCCCAACTCCCCTCCCTCCTTTCTTCTTTCCCTTCTTTTCTTTCTTTCTTCCTTTCTTTCTTTTCTTCATTCTTTCTTTTCCTTCTTTCCTCTTTTACCCCTCTTTCTTATTTCCATTATTTTCCCTCTCCTTCATTCCCTAATTACCCCTTTCATTCCGAAACATAACTCCCCCTCTCTCTCCTACAACTCTCTATAGCTCTTTCTCTCTCTTATTCTTTTCTCTCTCCTCCCTCTCTCCTCTATAATTCTCTCTCTAAAAATTTTAATCACATATATTTTATATGGACTAGTAGCGTGTATGTGTTTATGGTATTCCGAGATTTTACTGTATTTTCTGATGATTTTAGGCGAGCACTTTCTTTGTGAAGCTTCATGCTTTTCTAATTCTATTCTAGGGCTTGATATAAATTTAGGCGAGTGCTTTGCTATCATCATTTCATACCTAGTGATTGCTATTTTAACATCTATTGCGTGATATATTGTTATGTGGATGTCTTGTTACCATCATTGCATGCCTAATAATTGTTATCCTGCTTTTTAATACATGATACATTGTGATGCGAGTTGATATATGATATGCGAGTGATTTTCTAAAATTAACATGTTATATGAATATCTGTTGGCCGTTATTATAATCCATTAAACTGGTATTCTATTTGCACCTAGATACGCTCCCGCTTCGCTCGACTTCGCATAGCTAATTAATAGATTAAACTATTATTGTTATAAATATGGTTGTGAAGAGTTTGAAATGTTTAACTAGACTATTCTCTGGTACCATGTTACATGACTAGATGATTACCTGATATATGATATTGTAACTCTGTATTCAACTCACCTAATATCGACATGTTAATTACCTGACGCTAATATGTTTATACTTGACACCTGATCCCTAACACTTGATATCTGATACTGGTACTTGACATCTGAGACCTGACACCTGACAATTGACATTCTATCACTTGATACTTGACATATGCTATCACCTGGTACTGACACATTTGACCTGATATTGTGACACCTGACTGGATTACTATTACACCTGTATTATATTTTCTATTCATGATTATTACTTTTACGGGGACTTGGCATGATTTTTATATTGTTACCAGACATTTGGTACTCCCGAACTCCTGTGCTCCTGTATATTTGAACCCCAAAAAAGGGGAGACTCCTGATACTATGCTCCTGTTGATCCCCGTAATTGGATAACCATGAATATAGGATTACTGTGAATACCTTTTGGACATTATCACTGGACAATCTGTAATAATTGAACAACTTACACCGGGATGGGGAAACTGATGAGTACTGATATAGTCTCCATATTTATGATGATCTTAAAGTGTCGCGCGGCCACATACTTGGATTCTATCTGGAGGCCACCAGGTGTTTCCATGGGGTGTACTGGCACCCCTACTCCTCTGCTTGTCGGGTGTGCCATAAGCCCCTGGGCTTATTCTTGTGGGAGCAATGACATCCTATTCCTGTTCGGGCGTATAATAAGTCCCTGTACCTAGCGATACGTTCCGGCTCAGTACTGGATACTCCTTGGTCGTTGTTCCGAGCATGTACGGGACCCATTCTAAACATAGTTCGTCGATTCCCATCAATTTTCAATAACCAACCTCGCTCGACTTGTGTGCAGAGGAATATGGTATAGGACATATACCGAAACATACAAATTGAACGAGTCTTAATAATAACATTATAATTGACTTCAAGCCACATGAATTTTAATGTCGTTTTCATATTTTACTATTTATTGTGGTTATTCCATGCTTGCTAATTTGAGTACATAATACTTGACCTGATATACTTGCTTTTGTTATACTTGCCATTTGGTTTCTTCTTGCACTCGCTGGGTTGCTTCCTAACAACCCTGGATTTGTATGTTCAGATCTTACAGCTTGGACTGAGGTGGACCCTTCAGCTGAGGATCAGGCCTTCTTCGAGGAGCAGGCGGATCAGCCGTAGCTTTCTCCCGTCTTGCCCCGCTCGTGAGATTCTCTCTTTCAGCTCATGAGTTCTTATCTCTTGTACCTTGTATAGTCTACTTTTGTGCTTTCTGGTGATGTAATACTTATGTAATATTATGTCTCAGTCTGTGATGACTGAGTACTTGTACTTTTGTGTTGAAATGTATATTATCACGTATTTTCATACTCTGATTCATTTATTGTACTGATGCTTAGCGTACATACGTGATGGTACTATCGCCCCACGTATGACGTCGCAGTAGTGTCTCTGTATCCATGGGATCGGATCACTACATGGTGGTATCAGAGCTTAGGCTCTCACATCTTCAGTACAACCAGTTGGCAGATTAATGATATATTAATTTGCAGCTGGAGAGCACAAATCTTGGATATATATTCCAATCGCAAGTGCGGTGTTATCTATTCCTTCCTCGCAATCTATTTCTTGGATCCTGAGACCCTTTTATCTTTTTTCTTTCAGCTTCTTCCCGTCATCCCTTCAACCAACTCAGATATGGAAAGACGGGGAATACGTAACAGTCCAGGCACTTCTTCGTAACAATTCTAACGGAGAGAGCGACAACATGATGAGGGTACTTCATGGTATGATGGAGAGTCAGCATCAGCAGATAGAGCTCTTGCGACAAGCGTTATTGACAGCACCTAGAGAGCAGAGGCCTGGTAATGTATCTGATTTTAGAAGACTGCAGCCGGCTACATTTTCGGGTACTGAGAAGTCATTGGACGTCGAACAGTGGCTGATTAATATTACAGATCTTCTAAAGTCAGCCCGGATTCCTGGTGAGAACCAGGTGGAAGTGGCCAAGATACAGCTGAAAGATGTGGCCAAAACCTGATGGTTGGCGGAAGAAGCGAGATTGGATAAACCTATTACTTGGGATCAGTTTTCGAAGGTTTATATGAGAGGTTCTTCCCTGCAATGGCTCAGAAAGAGATGGAAGAGTGGTTCATTAGGTTACATCAGTTGAACCAATCTGTGGATGAGTACGCTGCTGAATTTCTGAGACTCAGTCAATTTGCACCCTACATGGTGAACGAGTAGGAGAAGTGGCCTACAGATTAGCACTGCTGCCATCACTGGAAGGAGTACACAATGTGTTTCACGTGTCACAAGTGAGAAGATATATCAGGGACGAGAGCCATGTATTGGATTATTTAGAATTGAAGTTGCAACCAGATTTATCATATACCGAGCAACCAATGGCTATAATGGATTGAAGTGTTAAGACCCTGAAGAATCGGACCATCCTGTTGGTGCTAGTTTCATGGAACAAGCATAGTCCGGGAGAAGCAACTTGGGAACGAGAAGATGTCATTCGCGACCGTTACCCTCATCTATTCAAGCCATGAGTGGTAATTTTTTACCCGAACTCCATCTCTTATCTTATCAACCCTTTATTTCCATGTTCATCTCCTTCCTTATCGAAATTTTGAGGACGAAATTTTGTTAGGTGGGTAGATTGTAGCACCCCGTTCCTGGGATACGAACCCAGATGTGTGTCCCAATTATTTTGACCAAATTGTTTCAATTTTCTTCTAGTATTTGTTCTTGGATTGTGATTGCTTATATTATTTGGTATCAGATCGGGATTCTCAAACTTAGAGTCAACCCTGACCTGAATCAGGAACCCGATACCAGCATACTGCGTGATTTAACCTTTCTGGTAGTTTCATTTGACCGATTTCAATTTCAAATACTATTTTCCAATATTTTAGATTTTTTATGATTTTTTAGAATTTTTCAGAATTATTTTGCAAAATCTTCAAAACCGCTGTCCATAGGCATCACTGACCGATTCTCAGATTTTTAGTTTTCAAACGGAATTAAATTTTTAGAAACGGCTTTCATATTACTTCTTAGAATCTCATTTTCTACCTAAATACAATTTTTGAGATTTTTATGAATTTATCAAAATTTGACCGATTTTGGTGTCGACTAGTATCGCTAGAAGATTTTAGGATTTTTAATTTGAAAATCAGATTGAATTCCTCGAATTTGATTTCATCAAGCATCTTAAATAATATTTTCTATTTTTAAGAATTTTGGGAACGTTTCTGAAGCAGTCGATTTTTACTCTATTTAAATAATAATATTATTTAATGATTATTTCCCTTTCTTACTTTTTCTTCCTCCTCTTCTTTACTTAATTCTTTTATTTTATCTTACTTATTTATTATTTAATAATATATTTTAATTACATATTTTAATACTTTTCTTTTTCTTTTCCTTTTTCTTCTTTTCTTTCCTTTCTTTTCTTTTTCTTCTTTTTCTTCCTTTCTTTTCCTCCACCTGCTCCCCATCCTCCCCATTCCCTGCCAAGGAACGACTGCAGCGACAGCCATTCCCGCACCTCTCCCCCATACTCCCTCTCTCCTTCTCTTTCTTTTTATTTTTCCCTTCTTTCTTTCCTCCTTCCCATCTTCTCCATTTCTCCTTCTCTCCCACCAACACACTCTCCCTCTCCTCCCTCCTTGAATGGTTGCCGCCTCCACCAGCGCCACCCCAGCGCCGCCGCCCCTTAGCCGGAACCACCGCCTCCCCAAGCTCTCCCTTCTCTTCCCACTTCCCTCCTCTTCAAACCCCACTTCTTTTTCTCCAATTTCTCTCAAAACCCATCATCATCATTTCTTCCTTCTTCAATTCACCTTCAATTCCTCCACTCCCACCACCTCCTCCTCCTCCTCCAACTCCCCAACACCACCATCAACCACCACCACCACCATCACCTTCAACAACAACAACAATCACAACAACATCAACAACAAACACAACAGCAACAAACCCCCCTCCACCTCCCTTCCTCCCCTCAGGCCATGCGCCGCCCCCTCCGGTGGCGGCGTCGCCGCTGGCTAGAGCTGTCGACCACCCCAGCTCCCCTTCCTCCTTTCTTCTTTCCATTTCTTTCTTTCTTTCTTCCTTTCTTTTCTTCTTTCTTTCTTTTCCTTCTTTCCTCTTTTACCCCTCTTTCTTATTTCCCCTATTTACCCTCTCCTTCATTCCCTAATTACCCCCTTCATTCCAAAACATAACTCCCCCTCTCTCTCCTACAACTCTCTCTAGCTCTCTCTTTCTCTTATTCTTTTCTCTCTCCTCTATAATTCTCTCTTAAAAATTATAATTACATATATTTTATATGGACTAGTAGCGTATGTGTGTTTATGGTATTCCAGAATTTTATGGCATTTTCTGGTGATTTTAGGCGAGTACTTTCTTTGTGTAGCTTCATGCCTTGCTAATTCTATTCTAGAGCTTAATATAAATTTAAGCGAGTGATTTGCTATCATCGTTTCATACCTAGTGATTGTTATTTTAACGTCTATTGTTTGATATATTGTTATGCGGATGTCTTGTTACCATCGTTGCATGCCTAATACTTGTTATCCTGTTTTTAATACATGATACATCGTTATGCGAGTTGATATATGATATGCAAGTGATTTTCTAAAATTAACATGTTATATGAATACCTGTTGGCCGTTATTATAATCCATGGAACTGGTATTATATTTGCATTGGATATGCCTAGATATGCTCCTACTTCGCTCGGCTTCACATAGCTAATTAATAGATTAATTATTGTTGTTATAAATATGGTTGTGAAGAGTTTGAAATGTTTAACTATACTGTTCTCCTGTACCATATTATATGGCCGGATGATTACCTCTTATATGATGTTGTAACTATGTATTCAGATCACCTGATATCGACATATGAATTACCTAACGCTAATATGTTTATACTTGACACTTGATCCCTAACACTTGATATCTGACACTGGTACTTGACATGTTATCACTTAACACTTGATCCCTGACACCTGAGACCTGACACCTCACAATTGACATTCTATCACTTCATACTTGACATATGTTATCATCTGGTACTGATACATTTGACCTGATATTGTGACACCTGATTGGCTTACTATTACACCTGTATTATATTTTTTATTCATGATTATTACTTTTACAGGGATTTGGTATGATTATTATATTGTTACCAGACATTTGATACTCTTGAACTCCTGTGCTCCTAAACTCCTGTATATTTGAACCCCTAAAAAGGGGAGACTCCTGATACTATACTCCTGTTGATCCCCGTAATTGGATAACCATGAATATAGGATTACTGTGAATACCCTGTGGACATTATCTCTGGATAATCTGTAATAATTGAACAACTTACATCAGGATGGGAGAAACTGATGAGTACCGATATAGTCTCCATGTTTATGATGGTCTTAAAGTGTTGTGTGGCCACATACTTAGATTCTACCTGGAGGCCACCAGGTGTTTCCGTGGGGTGTACTAGCACCTTTACTCCCCTGCCTGCCAGGTGTGCTTTAAGCCCCTAGGCCATTCCTGTGGGAGCGGTGACATCTTATTCCTATTCGGGCGTACAATAAGTCCCGGTACCTAGCGGTACGATCTGGCTCAGTACCGGATACTCCTTGATAGTTGTCCCGGACATGCATGGGACCCATTCTAAATATGGTTCGTCGATCCCCATCAGTTTTCAATAACCAACCTCGCTCGACTTTTGTGCAGAGGTATATGGTATGGGACATATACCGAAACATTCAAATTGAATGAGTCTTAATAATAACTTTATTATTGACTTCAAGCCACATGAATTTTAATGTTGTTTTCATAATTCACTATTTATTTTGGTTATTCCATGCTTGTGTTGGTCCAAAGGCCCATCACTCTAGTTTTGATGAAGATGATTAACCAATGATCTTGTGTTTATTTAGTCTCAGATATTTGATCAAGATATTAGTAGGTGTTTAGCTTCAGCAAAGGAGTTTTGGAAGCAAACAAATATAGATTCGAGAACTCGCGCGTCAAGATCGCATCTAGCACTCGGTTGGAGTGAAGCTCTTTGGATCGTGTTTGGATCGAGTTGACTTAGAGAAGGAGTTCTACAAGAAGACCTCAGTTTGTCTAGTTTAAGTTTGTGTTTAGATCTTGTGTAAAGATAGATTGTATTGATATGCTCAAGTTCACTCACACACATAAGTTTCAATATGTTTGGTTTTCGGTTTAACCGATTTTGGATTTCATGTCAAAAATATAGATATACATCTTCATCTGTATTGGACTTTATCCATACACACTATGCTTAAAAAGAGTTTAAATATCTTATTTTTGTATTTATACAAGTTTTGGAGAAAATGATTTTTCATTTCAAAATTCAAGTTTTAGAAAATACGGTTTTCAGTTTAAAGCCAAATTTCTATATCACAAAAATAGTTCAAATAGTTTGCAATATGTGTTGAATTTTAGTCACACATATTTGCTCTTCAAATATTTATAAGAACTGTTTTTTGTAGAATTTATGAGAACTTATGAGATTTTATTGAAGTTCAAATGTCAAAGTTTTCAATCCCTAAATCCCAGCCAGACCATGCTGGCGGTCGACCACACCGGTCAACTGATGTGGACACAGACGTACACAGGACCAGCCCAGTAGGCCGGTCGACCGACTGAAAAGCACCCAACTCTCGGGTGCTGCCGATCGACCGGGCGGTCGAACGACAGGCTTGGTCTGGTCGACCGGGCGGTCGACCAGAGGCACAACGGTCAGAAATATGACCGTTGCGCCGGTCGACCGGCCAGTTGACCGGAAGGTCAATTTTGACCTTTCAGGCTGCCAACGGCTAGTTTTTGAGAGAGGCTATAAATAAGCCATCTCTTGGACTATTTTCTACAAGGATTTTGAGAGCAAAATTTTTCATCTATCTTAGTGTTTTAGCAGTAAGTTTTTGAAGAGTTTTTGTGTCAAAAAGATTTATCTCTTATTTGTTTTCAAGGGTTGAAAAAATCAAAGAAAAATAAAGTCTTTGGGAATTTGGTTTTGATCTTTATTTCTATCTTCATCTAGTATTTTTTCAAAGTATTTTTCTTTGTGATTTGTTTTCCAAACACCTTATTTTCTCACACTTGAGCTATCATCTCTATCATATCTATAGGATCTTGTTTTTGTGAAAAAAATGGTTTGTGGTCTATAGTAATCACCAAAAATTATTTGTGGTCTTTAAGATCACAAAGAATTGTAAACCTTCTTTGCCTTAAGTTTGTATTTATCCCTCTTGTGTAGAAGTGATTGTGGTTATTGTTTGGCTTAGTACCTTATCCCTCTTGTGTGAGGTGATTGTTGTTTGGCTTTGTGCCCATCCCTCTTTGTGTAGAGGTGATTGTTGTTTTGGTTTTGTGCCTTGCCTCTAGTGCAGAGGTGGTTGTGTTGAGAGAAGAGTTGTATACTCCAAGTTTGTATATACCAAATCCTCAGTGGAGGTTCCCTGTGTGGGAGGTCCTGTGTGGACATATAGTGGAACTCCTTCTGTGTGAAGGCGGGGACATAGAGCAGTGGCTCGAATCTCTAAATATATCTTAGTATTTGCGTTTGATCCACTATCTATAAACTCTCTCTCTTATATCTTGCATTACTTTATCTTGTTCATATCATACATGCTAGATATTGTTTGTGTGTGGCCATACTTGTGTTGAACCAAGAGAGCTTCAAATAGCACCTCAACTCTTATTTAGAGGAATCAAGAGGAGTTAGTCCAAAGCCCTTTACGGGGAATTTGGCTACACTCCTTGGTTACACATAGTGTACTGCAATTAGTTTTTTAATTCCGCATCATTTGCATTAGATTAGCTACTACACCTATGTTGGCCCAAAGGCCTTCCACTCTAGTTTTGATGATGATTAACTCATGTAGTTATGTTTACTAATAATCTTGTGTTGTTTAAGTTTCAGATCATTAACCAAGATATTAGTTGGTGATTAGCTTCAACAAGGTGTTTAGAAGCTTTTCATGATGATTCCAGGGCCAAAGCTTCAAGATCACACATTGCCTAGCCCATGGATGGAGTTTTGGAGCAAGTCTACTTGAAGATGAAGATCGTCAAGAGGACTTAGGTATCCATAGCTTAGATAGTGTGTTTTAGATCTATTTGTAAAGTTTAGTATAGTTGATATGCTCAAGTGCACAACACACAAAAGTTTTATGGTTTGGATTTGGTTTTCATGAATAGTAGATCAAAACAAGTTTACTTTATTTTTATGTATATTAGATGTGTTCTAAATATACATACATGCTTTAAACCTGCTAGACAAACTTATTTTGACTATTCTATTCATGTATTGAAAAATCAAGTTTGATAAAAATACAAGTTTTGTTTTTGATAAAATTTGCAAGACTCGAAAATGAATTGATATGATTGATATATGTCTTGAAATTTTTATCACAAGTTTGTGTTTCAATACAAAATGTTAAAACAAGTTTTATGAGATTTTCAGAAAAGATAAAAGATTTTTATAAAATAATTTTCCCAATTTTTCTGACCCAGTTTCTGTTCCAGGCTTCTATTAGTCGACTAAGTCAACTGACCTAGTCGACTAGGCAGAGGTCGGTCGACCGGGTCGGTCGACCGACGTGCACAAATCTGTGCACGTTTGGAGCCTTTGGGACGGTCGACCGGGACGGTCGACCGGTCTGAGAGCAGAGCTCTCTGTTTGTTTGGGTCGACCGGGCCGGTCGACCGTGGTTGCCCAACGGTCATATTTTCGACCGTTGGCTGTCGACCGGGCCGGTCGACCGTTGCCTGTCAGAGCTGCCAGCTCAGCTCTAACGGCTAGTTTTGTATTGGGACTATATATACCCCATCTCTTCATAGTTTTTGTAGAAGTTTTCAAGGGCAAAAATTCCAGACCTTCTTAAGTGTTTTTAAAGAGTTTTCAAAAGTGTTTTGAGCTTTAAACTTCCAATTTGATTTGTGTTTTGGGTTTTTGAAAAATCAAAGAAAATAGGAATTTGGGATATTTGTATTGGTTTTCATTCTCTATCTTTTACAAGAGTTTTCCCAAGTATTTTCTTTGTTACTTGTTTCCAAAAACACCTAGTTTTCCACACTTGAGCTATCTTCTATCCTAATCTATTAGGATTATTTGTTTTGTGGAAAAGAGAGAAAAAGAGAAGTGTTTGAGGTTAAACCTCTAAGTTGTAAACCCTCCTTGCTTTTGTTGTATCCCTCCTTGGTAGAGGTTGATCGGAGTGGTATTGTGGTTGGATCCCTCTTCGGTAGAGGTGATTGTGTTTGTATTGGCTACGGGCCTTATCCCTCTTCGGTAGAGGTGGATTGTGGTTGTATAGCCTCGGTGGTTTTGTAAGGATTGAGAGAGGAGTTCGGTACTTCTATAGTGGATTGGAAATCCTACACGGTGGTGTAGGCGGGGATGTAGAGCTAGAGGCTCGAACCTCGAAACATATCCGTGTGTTTGCGTTTGATCCAATATCTCTCAACTCTCTCTCTCATTTATTTGTGCAAAGCATCATACATAACATCATATCATATTTGCTTGTGTTGAGCATAATTCATATCATACATATCTATTTGCTTGTGTTGCCTTGCATATATTCTTATTACTATTCATCCTTATTTGCTTGGCTTGCTTGTGTGTGTGCTTAACTTATACTTAACCAACAAGAGCTTCACATAGCACCTCAACCCATTCAAGGGGAATCAAGAGGAGTTAGTCCAGAGCCCTTCACGGGAAATTCGGCTACACTTGTTGTGTTGTCTTAAGTTTGTGCAAGATTTGCATTAGCTTCCGTATTTAGCGCACTTAGTTTTGCATTAAGTTTTAGATTAGCACAAACACCTATTCACCCCCCCTCTAGGTGTTTCCCTTTTCAATTGGTATCAGAGCTTGGTACTCTGATTTGGTCTAACAACCTAGAGTAAAAGATCCTCATTTTAGGCTAATCTCTTGTTTGCATTTTCTTGTTTGCACACATATAGTTTAACATGGCTTTCATGACCCCACCTATGTTTGACCCTTCCAACATTCATGTTTGGAAAATTAGGATGACCGTTTATTTACAAACCCTAGGTCATAAAGTTTACCTTGCCATTACCAAGGAATCCTTCCTTAGTGATAGCAATCATATAGGGGCCAATGCACAAGCCCTAGAGGCCATTAGAAGCACATTACCTAAAGATTATCTTATGTGTGTTTCTAACATTGATTCCGCCTTTGCAGTGTGGAACAAATTGACAACAACAACCACCACCTCCGAGCTTCAAGTGCAAATCCAAGAAGAGGAGTCTAGTGGAGAATCCGACTCACATTGCTTGATGGTCCAAGGGAATGACTCCCTTGAGGTACATTCGGAACCCCACTTAGATAATGATGATTGTGCTAGTTCTTCAAATGATTTTGTTGATCCACATGCTTTGAATGAAGAACTTTCCATTGTGTGTGAAAAGTTAATAGAAAATTATAAGATTTTGAAAAAGAAAAGTCTAGAAATTGAAAAAGAAAATAAAAGTTTGCATTCTAAACTTGATTGTGTTTTGCAAAAGAAGATTGAGGTCTATAATGAAAGGGATTCATTGAGATCTCAATTGGAACTTGCACTAAAAGAAAATGAATTTTTAAAATCTAAAAATGATTGCTATGTTATTTTGAAGAAAAATGAAAACTTGTTTTCAAAAATTGATTTTGTTTTAAAAGAGAATGTTGCTTTGAAAAATAAAATTATTTCTATTTCAAAGGATTTAGAAATTTATTTAAAGAAAAATGAAGTTTTGCAAAATAAAATTGATGCACATGTTTGCCATGCTAGTGTAGCTTCTTCATCTAGTCTACCTAATGCATGTACCTCTTCTTCTAGGATCAATGATGATATTTGTATGTTAAAGAAGAGAGTAGATTGTTTGGGCTCCACTATGAGCCAATGTGCCATGAACCATACATGGTTGGAAACCTTAGTTCGAAAGAAACAAGTTCCATCATTTATGCATGTACAACCATCACGGCATACACATGCTCCACACGGACACCATCAACAAATGTATGCTCATGTGTACACATGTACACATTGTGGACGTAAGGGCCACCTTGCTAAATTTTGCTATGATAGATTACATACTCCTAATTTAGCAAAGAATTTTGTTTGGGTTAGAAATGAGACTAACCCTCATGGATCCAAGAAGATATGGGTACCAAAGATCACCCCTAAAGTTTTTGATGTAGGTGTGGGCTCTCACATAACGTGAGAGTGATGACACCTTGGAGTGGATGCATTCCGTGCTTAAAGGAGATCAATTGGATGCATCACTTTCAAGGAAACTTTGGTGGAGAGGACCACCTTTGTTTTGGAGAAATAGAGCGGTGCCCTCATTGGTTTTGGTATCGAATCTCTAACTCCTTATGTTTACATGCTTTCCATGTTTATCTTTCATAGCATGATTTGTTGTTTAGTGATCATCATGAATATGCCATGTTAATTAGATTAGTGTTATACTTATTAGTTGGTTGAAACATCCATGTTTTATATGGACTTATATTTCTGTGTTTTCACCTTGGTTAAACTAATTTGTATGACCTAGATCTAATACACATGCATGTACATATTGATCATATATGATTTGTATTTCATATCTTTGATGTTTATAGCATGTTTCATTATTTGGTGATTATTATGATAATGCCATGTTTATTAGATCCTTGACATGTATATATAGTATTTGAGACACACATGCTTGTATGAACCCCTTCTTAGTGTTCTCACTTTTGTTTAAGCTATCATGAATCTAATACATGTGAATTTACATAGTAATCATATTTTAGTTTTATCATGATGATTTCTATATTGTGTTTTGATGCTTCATGTTAAGATTAGATGTTAGTTTTCATTAAGACTAGGATTTATACTTGTGCATATAGTGGGCCACAAATAAATTTATATATGTTTGAGCTTGATTGCTTATTTGAACCCTTTAGATGTGCTAGTATAGTCTAGTTTTGATGATTCATACATTTCAAACTTGTATTCCATTTTTAGATTTGTTTTATGAGTTTTCACTTCATGTATATGTTTGTATTGCCAAACTTTAAGATATACATGTATACCCCTTGAGTCATTTGCCTTTTGCAAATCTATATATGGACTCAATTGTGTTTAGGGATATGTATGTATACTTATTATGTTGACAATTCATACATATACCTTGAAATGAAATTCGTTTTGGTGAAGATTTAGTTTGATTTTGTGTTTAATTGTTTAACTTCATGTATATGTCTATCTTGTCCAAATTATTAGATATACATGTTTATCCTTTTGAGCCACGTGCCTTCATGCATATATAAATTGTGGACTCGTTGTGTTTTGGATATGTATGTATACTTTAGTTTGTATTAGACATACATATGCCATGAAGGTTAAATAAGTTTTGATGATTTTCGTGTTTTCAATGTTTAAGGAATAATTGAGCTTAATTGAATATTTTCATGATTATGATATTCACACTTTATTTGTACACTCACATTTATTGCTTGCTCATGTTTTGTATTCATGAGTCATATTTATGCCTAATTGAATTAGAGTGTTGATTATCATGTAGATTTCATGTTTCATGAAATTTATTTTTAGTTTATTCCTTGCTTCAAGGATTTCGCACTAGTTAACAAGTTTTTCATTTTGATTAGTTCGTATTCTTCAATTTGGTAGTGATTTTTAAACAAAACTACATTTTCAAATCTATTTTTGAAAACCCCTACCTTCCATGGGAGGATGGATGGGAGATCATGTTCATGTATGCTTTACTATGAAAATCATTTTAAACTTGATCATGATTGGGAGGATTAGTTATATGAGTTCTATCATGCTTTTATTGTTATGTTAATTGGTATCATTGAACTCTCTCAATTGGTATCATTTTGATCTTTTTGTATACTCATATGTTTATTGTGTATGTATATTTTCAATTGGTATCATCTATTGATAATTGGTACTCATTCTATTTCATACACATATACTTGTTTTATTTATGCTTAAGATATAAATTTTTCACAAATTCTTGTTTATGCTAGTGCTTGAGCTTCAATTTTGCTTCAATTGATTACTTTTAAATTGGTATCAAGCCCATGCATCTTTTTAGTTTGTATTTCATAAAGGGGGAGAAAATTTAATTTTGTCTTTCAATTGGTGATTCTTCAATTGGATTTGTTTCCCACTCCCTTACTTTATGATTGAAAATTTCATATTGGTATCACATGTTTAATATGAAAATTATTTACAATTGGTATTTGTTTTCCCAATTGGTATCAAAATTTTGTTTAGACATTCAAAATTTATTATGTTTAATTTCAATTAATATCAAGATGTTTCATGTGTTGTTGCTTAAAATTGGTATCTAAAAATTTTTTTTTAGGAAAAATACAAAAGTTTGATTTGTATTGACTATATGCATATAGATTCATAATGAGTGTATCTTGTATTGAAGAGCTTAACATCTCTTCGTTATGTGGTACACGTGTGTAGGGGGAGCTTCACATCTTCCCTTATGCATTATATAGTGTGTGTTATGTGAATTAGGGCTTAACATCCCTCTTTCATGTAATGCATATGTGTAGGGAAGCTAACTTAGCGTCTTCCTCTTCATGAATGTATATAGCATATAACATCTATTGATCTTTGTTTATTTTCTATTGATATCAAGATGCTTCATTGACATATTTATCTATTGATACCATGTTGTTTATAGTCACCCCTTATTGACCTTATTTTTGTTTTAGACAAAAGGGGGAGAACATTATTTTATTGTTTTAATTGACTTAAAAGGGGAGAAAGATTTTTACCCCTCATTTTATTGTTTGGATTGTTTAACCCCTTCTTGATCTTTTTGTTTGACAAAAAGGGGGAGGGAGAAAAAAAATAATATTTGTTTGATTTGAGTTTACTTTGAACTCTTTGTTGATGATTGACAAAAAGGGGGAGAAGTATTTGAGTTTATATGCATGTTTTCATTGCTTAAGGGGGAGAAGTATTTGTCTTCCTTGTTATTTATGCATATATGTTTTTGTATTGCAAATAGGAGAAAAAGATTTTGATTTATGCTTGTTGCATGTTTTATCTCCATACTTGCATACATATTCATGTGCTTCATTTCCATATCTTATTATTTATGTCTATGCATGAGTTAAGGGGGAGCTTCTTTGAAGCTTAACTTTAATCCATGCATATATAACTCCATGAGTTTTGTCATCATCAAAAAGGGGAGATTGTTGGCCCAAAGGCCTTCCACTCTAGTTTTGATGATGATTAACTCATGTAGTTATGTTTACTAATAATCTTGTGTTGTTTAAGTTTCAGATCATTAACCAAGATATTAGTTGGTGATTAGCTTCAACAAGGTGTTTAGAAGCTTTTCATGATGATTCCAGGGCCAAAGCTTCAAGATCACACATTGCCTAACCCATGGATGGAGTTTTGGAGCAAGTCTACTTGAAGATGAAGATCGTCAAGAGGACTTAGGTATCCATAGCTTAGATAGTGTGTTTTAGATCCATTTGTAAAGTTTAGTATAGTTGATATGCTCAAGTGCACAACACACAAAAGTTTTATGGTTTAGATTTGGTTTTCATGAATAGTAGATCAAAACAAGTTTACTTTATTTTTATGTATATTAGATGTGTTCTAAATATACATACATGCTTTAAACCTGCTAGACAAACTTATTTTGACTATTCTATTCATGTATTGAAAAATCAAGTTTGATAAAAATACAAGTTTTGTTTTTGATAAAATTTGCAAGACTCGAAAATGAATTGATATGATTGATATATGTCTTGAAATTTTTATCACAAGTTTGTGTTTCAATACAAAATGTTAAAACAAGTTTTATGGGATTTTCAGAAAAGATAAAAGATTTTTATAAAATAATTTTCCCAGTTTTTCTGACCCAATTTCTGTTCCAGGCTTCTATTAGTCGACTAAGTCAACTGACCTAGTCGACTAGGCAGAGGTCGGTCGACCGGGTCGGTCGACCGACGTGCACAAATCTGTGCACGTTTGGAGCCTTTGGGACGGTCGACCGGTCTGAGAGCAGAGCTCTCTGTTTGTTTGGGTCGACCGGGCCGGTCGACCGTGGTTGCCCAACGGTCATATTTTCGACCGTTGGCGGTCGACCGGGCCGGTCGACCGTTGCCTGTCAGAGCTGCCAGCTCAGCTCTAACGGCTAGTTTTGTATTGGGGCTATATATACCCCATCTCTTCATAGTTTTTGTAGAAGTTTTCAAGGGCAAAAATTCCAGACCTTCTTAAGTGTTTTTAAAGAGTTTTCAAAAGTGTTTTGAGCTTTAAACTTCCAATTTGATTTGTGTTTTGGGTTTTGAAAAATCAAAGAAAATAGGAATTTGGGATATTTGTATTGGTTTTCATTCTCTATCTTTTACAAGAGTTTTCCCAAGTATTTTCTTTGTTGCTTGTTTCTAAAAACACCTAGTTTTCCACACTTGAGCTATCTTCTATCCTAATCTATTAGGATTATTTGTTTTGTGGAAAAGAGAGAAAAAGAGAAGTGTTTGAGGTTAAGCCTCTAAGTTGTAAACCCTCCTTGCTTTTGTTGTATCCCTCCTTGGTAGAGGTTGATCGGAGTGGTATTGTGGTTGGATCCCTCTTCGGTAGAGGTGATTGTGTTTGTATTGGCTACGGGCCTTATCCCTCTTCGGTAGAGGTGGATTGTGGTTGTATAGCCTCGGTGGTTTTGTAAGGATTGAGAGAGGAGTTCGGTACTCCTATAGTGGATTGGAAATCCTACACGGTGGTGTAGGCGGGGATGTAGAGCTAGGGGCTCGAACCTCGAAACATATCCGTGTGTTTGCGTTTGATCCAATATCTCTCAACTCTCTCTCTCATTTATTTGTGCAAAGCATCATACATAACATCATATCATATTTGCTTGTGTTGAGCATAATTCATATCATACATATCTATTTGCTTGTGTTGCCTTGCATATATTCTTATTGCTATTCATCCTTATTTGCTTGGCTTGCTTGTGTGTGTGTGCCTAACTTATACTTAACCAACAAGAGCTTCACATAGCACCTCAACCCATTCAAGGGGAATCAAGAGGAGTTAGTCCAGAGCCCTTCACGGGGAATTCGGCTATACTTGTTGTGTTGTGTTAAGTTTGTGCAAGATTTGCATTAGCTTCCGCATTTAGCGCACTTAGTTTTGCATTAAGTTTTAGATTAGCACAAACACCTATTCACCCCCCTCTAGGTGTTTCCCTTTTCAACCTATTCACCCCCTCTAGGTGTATTTTTAATTGGTATCAGATCCTACACTCCTGATATTAGGTTTAACCACCTAGGAGTGAGATCTTGGATTGCTAATCTAAATTTGCATTTGCATACATATTTGTTTACACACACTCATGGATTTCCTTGCTCCTTCCATGTATGATGTTACCAACATTGATATGTGGAAGTATAAGATGAGTATATACCTTAAAACCCTAAAAATGCATGTTTACATTGCCACTATCAAGAAATCTTATGTTGATAATGACAAGCATATAGAAGCTAATGTACAAGCCTTAGGGGCATTTAGGCGCACTCTTAGCAAAGATTATCTTTCTATTATTTCTCATTGTGATTCCGCTTTGCAGTATGGAACACATTGACCTCTCCCAAGCTACAAACGATATTTTGTGGAGAAAGAATCTAGTAGAGATGAGTCCGAACAAGCTTGCTACATGGTCCAAGGGAATGACTCCCTTGAGATAAACTCAGATACTCAACTAGATCATAGTGCTAGTTCTTCAGGTGATGACCATATGGATGTCGATGCATTAAATGAAAAACTATCTATATTTTGTGAAAACTGGCTAGAAAAATACAAACTTTTGAAAAAGAAAAGTTTTGCATTAAAAGAAGAAAATAAAAATTTATTTTCAAAACTTGATTTGGTTTTGCAAGAGAGGGACGAGATTTCAAGTTAAAGGGGCTCCTTGAAATCCCAACTTGATCTTGCCTTAAATGAAAACAAAATTTTAAAGAATAAAAATAATTATGATGATGTTTTGAAGAAAAATGAAGTTTTATCCTCAAACTTGATTTTGTTTTAAAAGAGAATGAATCTTTGAAAAATGAAATTGCTTTAATTTCAAAAAAAATGGATTTAATTTCAAATTAAAATAAATCTTTGAAAAATGATTTGTCTTTTCATGTTTGTCATATTTCTAGTGCTCCATCTTCTAATGATAAACATGTTGCATGCTCTACTTCTTCTTCAAGTATTAATAACGATTTATGTATGTTGAAGAAAAGTGTAGATTATTTGGGCTCCACTTTGAGCTAATGTGCTATGGATCACAAGAAATTGGAATCCATGTTTCGCAAGAATCATGCACCACATATTCATGCACACCATTCATGGCATACACATGCTTCTCATGTTCACACACATGACACTATGTATGCTCATGTGTACACTTGTACACATTGTGGACGTAAGGGCCACCTTGCAATATTTTGTTATGATAGAATAAATGTTTGAAATTTTGTAAATAAATTTGTTTGGGTTAGGAAAGGTGCTAACCCCCATGGACCCAATAAGATATGGGTAACAAAATCCACCCCTGTTGTGTTTGATATAGGTGTGGGCTCTCACATGGCGTGAGAGATATTGGTGCCTTGATGGTCGATGCATTCCGAGCTAAATGGTGACACTTTTAGATGCATCACTTTCAAGAAAAGTTTGGTGGAGGACCACCATAGTTTGGAGATCTAGAGATTAGCCCTAATGGTTTTGGTAACTATTTTTAACTCCCATTTAGTTTACATGCTTTCATAGTATTGATTTTTAGTCTGTTTTGATTTTTCATGTTCATTATATTAGATGCAATGTAAATTAGACATGTGATATACATAAATAGTCTTTTGAGATGTACCCATGTTCATATAGATTTACATATTTTGTGTTCTCACTATAGTTTAGCTATTGTGTATATCCTAGTTCTAAAACATGTGCATTTAACATAATGATCATATTGGTTTATTTTTTCTTCTATGCTTCATATTTTTGATTACTTGTTTAGGTGTAGTTTTCATTAAAACTTATGTTTATACATGTACAACTAGTGAGCCGCATTTGATTATTATATATTTGTTCTATGTTGCTCATGCCACATGCACTTATATAGCCTAATTTTGATGATTCTTACATTTTAACTTGTACTCCCTATTTTTGTACATGTTTTCATAAAAATGTGTTTAGTTTCATGTATATGTTAATTTTGTCTAAAATTAATGGATATACATGTCTATCGTAGAGTCACTTGTTTTTTATGCAAAATTCTTTTAAGAACTCATTTATGTTTGGGATATGTATGTATACTTTTAGTTTCAACAAAACGTACATATACCATGAAACTTATTTAGTTTTGATGATTTCTTATTTTTTTTTGATAAAAGGAATTTCATATGAGCTTCATTGTCTATTTCCATGATTTTGTTAATTACATGACTTTTTACACTCTATGTTTGGTGTCTACTCGTGATTTTTTTTTATTTCATGAGGTTATATGAGCTTTATTGCTATTTGAGTGTTGATGATCGTGTGATTTTTCATATTTTCATGGATTCATTCATGTTTTATTTCTTACTTGAAGGACTTCGTACTAGTTTACAAAATTATCATAAAACTAGTTGCGTTATTCCTCAATTGGTAGAGTTTTCAAATATGTTAAATTATTTTCAAACTCATATTTTTGAAAACCCCTTCCTTCCAAGGGCGGTTGGATGCGCGACCATGCCTTGTATACCCTTATTGAATATCATTTAAAGTTGTACATGAATAGGGTGGTAATTATGAGCTATACACATGATCTTCATGGAATTCTATTTTCATACATATATATGATGTGATTGTGCTTATATATTTCAATTTTGTATCAAAAATTTCTTAAGTATGAGATATACATGATTTTTAAAATGAAAATTCATTTTGTATACTCATGAATTTTTCTTGCTAAGCTTGATTTAGTTCTTAATGTCAATTATTTTTTAATTGGTATCTTATACAATATGCATTGTTTTTATTAGTATTTTTTAAAAGGGGAGAAAATTTCGTATTTTATCTTTCAATCGGTTTTATTTTCAGTTGGTATCTTACTACCACTTTCATGATGATAAATATTATGTTTTGATATATGCTAACATTTTCAATATTGGTATCAATATCTTAAATTGGTATTATTTTCAATTTGGTATTCTTATTGCAAAATGAGTTATGTTTACCCAAAAATTTAGTTTTTACTTTCAATTAGTATCAAAATTTACATATATTTTAATTGGTATCAAAACATACAATGTTTCATTTTCAATTGGCATCAAAATTTACTATTGATATGTTAAAATTTTGTTTATCTATAAGTGGTACTAACTTTTATTTTGTCAACTACAATTTGATTTCATTGATATCAAAATTTATTTGGTTGACTTAAAGAAATTTCAAAATTTATTTTAAAGTGGTTTCAAAATGTTTTGATATGTATTGCCTATATGCAAGAGGAGCTTCACATCTTCTATATATATGGATTCATGTTGACTGTATCTCACATTGAGGAGCTTGACCTCTCTTCTTTATGTGATACACGTGTGTAGGGGGAGCTTAACATCTCCGCTTGTACATTGTATATTTTGCTTTATGTGAGTTAGGGTCTAATCATCTCTTCTTCATGTAATGCATGTATGCAGGGGGAGCTAACTTTACGTCTCTCCTCTTCATGAATGTATATCGCATATATATCTTTATTTCTTGTTTTTCCTTCGCCCCTTTGTTGATGAATTGACAAAAGTGGGAGAAGAATTTAGAGAGTTTATATATGCATGTTTATTTTCTTGTTTGTATGCATATATGTTTTTATTTAGTTTTTATGTACTTCATTGAATATCTTTATTGTTTATTGCTAAGCATGAGTTAAGGGGGAGCTTCTATGAAGCTTATCTTTAATCCATGCATATATAACTTCATGAGTTTTGTTATCATCAAAAAGGGGGAGATTGTTGTCCCAAAGGCCCATCACTCTAATTTTGATGATGATTAACTCATGTAGTTATTGTACTAATGATCTTGTGTTTATTTAGTCTCAGATATTTGATAAAGATATTAGTAGGTGTTTAACTTCAACAAAGAAGTTTGGAAGCAAACACATGTAGATTCAAGAGCTCACACGTCAAGATCGCATCTAGCACTCGGATGGAGTCTTGCTCTTTGGATCGTGTTTGGATCGAGTCGACTTGGAGAAGGAGTTCTACAAGAAGATCTCGGTTTGTCTAGTTTAAGTTTGTGTTTAGATCTTGTGTAAAGATATATAGTATTGATATGCTCAAGTTTACACACACACAAAAGTTTCAATATGTTTGGTTTTCGGTTTAACCGGTTTTGAATTTCATGTCAAAAACATAGATATACATCTTCATGTGTATTGGACTTTATCCATATAAACTCTTATTTTTGTATTTCTACTAGTTTTAGAGAAAACGGTTTTTCATTTCAAAATCCAAATTTTGGAACATACGGTTTTCGGTTTAAAGCCAATTCTGTATCACAAAAATAGTTCAAATAGTTTGCAATATGTGTTGAATTTTAGTCACACATATTTGTTCTTCAAATATTTATAAGAACTGATTTTTGTAGAATTTATGAGAATTTATGGGATTTTATTGAAGTTAAAATGTTCAAGTTTTCAATCCTAAATCCCAGCCAGGCCAAGCTGGCGATCGACCGGACCAGTGGTCGGTCGACCGAACCAGTCGACCGATGTGCATGCAGACGTGCACAGGATCAGCCCAGTAGGCCGGTCGACGGAAGGTCAATTTTAACCTTTTAGGCTGCCAACGGCTAGTTTTTTAGAGAGGTTATAAATAAGCCATCTCTTGGGCTGTTTTCCACAAGGAATTTCAGAGCGAAATTTTTCATCTATACGAGTGTTTTAGCAGCAAGTTTTTGAAGAGTTTTTGTGCCAAAAAGATTTATCTTTTATTTGTTTTCAAGGGTTGGAAAAATCAAAGAAAAATAGAGTCTTTAGGAATTTGGTTTTGATCTTCATTTCTGTCTTCATCTAGTATTTTTTCCCAAGTATTTTTTCTTTGTGATTTGTTTTCCAAACACCTTGTTTTCTCACACTTGAGCCATCATCTCTATTCTATCTATAGGATATTGTTTTTGTGGGAAAATTGATTTGTGGTCTACAGTAATGAACAAAAATTGTTTGTGGTCTTTGAGATCACCAAGAATTGTGAACCTTCTTTGCTTTAGGGTTTGTGTTCATTCCTCTTGTGTTGAGGTGATTGTGGTTATTGTTTGGCTTAGTGCCTTATCCCTCTTGTGTGAGGTGATTGTTGTTTGGCTTTGTACCCATCCCTTTTTGTGTAGAGGTGATTGTTGTTTTGGCTTTATGCCTTGCCTCTTGTGTAGAGATGGTTGTGTTAAGAGAGAAGTTGTATACTCCAAGTTTGTATCTGTCAAATCCTCGGTGGAGATTCCCTGTGTGGGAGGTCCTGTGTGGACATATAGTGGAAATCCTTCTGTGTGAAGGCGAGGATATAGAGCAGTGGCTCGAACCTCGAAACATATCTTGGTCTTTGTGTTTGATCCATTATCTCTAAACTCTCTCTCTCTTATATCTTGCATTGCTTTATCTTGTTCATATCATACATGCTAGATATTGTTTGTGTGTGCCCATACTTGTGCTGAACCAAGAGAGCTACAAATAGCACCTCAACTTTTATTTGGAGGAATCAAGAGGAGTTAGTTCAGAGCCCTTCACGGGGAATTCGGCTACACTCTTTGCTTACACATAGTGTGTTGCAATTAGTTTTTTAATACCGCATCATTTGCATTAGATTAGCTACTACACCTATTCACCTCCCCCTCTAGGTGTATTTTCAGCTTGCTGATTTGAGTACATAATACTTGATCTGATACACTTTCTTTTGTTATATTTACCATTTGGTTTCTTCTTGCACTCGCTGGGTTGCTTCCTAACAACTCTGAATTTGCATGTTCAAAACTTGTAACTTGGACTGAGGTGGACCTTCAGCTGAGAACTAGCTCTTCTTCGAGGAGCAAGCGGATTAGCCGTAGCTTCCTCCCGTCTTGCCCCACTCGCGAGATTCTCTCTTTCAGCTCATGAGTTCTTATCTTTTTGTACCTTGTATAATCTACTTTTGTGCTTTCTGATGATGTAATACTTATGTAATATTATGTCTCAGTCTGTGATGACTGAGTAATTGTACTTTTGTGTTGGAATGTATATTACCACGTATTTTATACTCTGATTCTTGTATTGTACTGATGCTTAGCGTATATACGTGATGGTACTATCGCTCCGCGTATGTACGTCGTAGTAGTGTCTCTGTATTTGTAGGATCGGGGCGCTACATCCATCATCCGAGTCACTCTCCTTATGATGTGGTGTTTATTCCCCAAAGGAGAGAAGAGTGTTCCAAACTACAAAAGTCGATTCAATGTTAGACACCCTAAATAAATAATCATCATTTAGGTTACTCTTATAGCATGGATGGTTTTTGCATTAGCCTCAAGATATTTGCCATTAATAAAATAGTCCTTAATAGTGGCAAAGTAAACATGAATACCTAAGGCTTTTAGGTACATGGACATCTTCTAAGTTTGGAAGTGAAGATTGTCAAACATGGGAGGTGTCATGAAATCCATGAGTCTGTGTAAATAAATATTGTGATTAGCTAAATGAGAATCATTAATTCAAGATTGTTAGACCTAAATCAAGAGCACCAAGCTTCGATACCAATTGTTGGCCACCTAGATGGGGGGTGAATAGGTGACAAGCAAATCAAATGTAAAACTAATACGAAATTAAAACTAATTATGCAAACTAAATCTATTATGCAAACCAATAAAGTATAACACAAGAGTATAACCGAATTCCCGGTGACGGACTCTGGACTATCTCCCTAAGATTCCTCTAAATAAAGAGTTGAGGTGCCACTATATCTCTCTTGGTTGAATACAAGTGCGAGCAAATAATCAATCCCAAACATATAACAATCAAGCATATAGAAATGAACAATAAAAGCATGCAAGATATATGACACAAGTGAGAGAGAGAGAGAGATAAGCAATCGCAAATACGGGAGATTTGTTTCGAGGTTCGAGCACACTTGCTCTACGTCCCCGTCTTCACAACTACGAAGGATTTCTACTATAATTGATCCCGCAACAACACCTACAACAAGCTCCCTCAAGAACTCTTGGACCCGCAAGTCCCTCACTTGTTCCTGCAAGAACAACACACGCAAGCACACTAGCTTGCCGAGGTTGCACCTCTATACCGAGCTCCCTCAAGAGCTCTACACAACGTGAACCCACAAGCTCGCTGAGGCTGCAACCTCTACAAAACTCTCCAATACAAGATGGAATACTTGGTGATCTTCTTCTCTTGATCACCAAAAATAACTCTAACAATAAAGATCCTATAGTGTATATATATAGAAATGGAAGGCTCAAGCTTGTGTGAGAAAACTAGGATAGATTTGGAGGTGGAGAACTCAAGAAAGCTTTTGATAAAACCAAGAGATTCACTCTTGAAAAACTCCTTTTGATTTGGAAATGAAAGCTCTAAAATCTTGTTTAAAACTTATGTGGAAGATAGAAAAATAGCTCTAAAAAACACTCCTAAAAATCTTAACCAAAACTGGCCCAAAACACCCATTTTATAAGGCATCAGAAAAACTAGTCATTGGGGCAAAAACCCAGGCCAAATGATATGTCGGTCGACCGGCCGGTTAACCAGCCAACGGTCATTTTTCAGGCCGTTGGGGTAACCGATCGACCGCATGGTCGACCGCACCCAGGTCAAAGACCCACCGGTCGACTGCTCGGTCGATCGAGGCAAAAACCAGAAAGTTGGTCTCTCTGATCGGTTGACCGCTCGGTCGACAGTCCGGTCGACTAGCCCTCAAGCCAGGGCTTTGTGCACGTTCTGCGCACATCGATCGATCGCCAGAAGCCCATAGTCAAGGTTTTAAGGGATGAAAACTTTGATTTGTAACCTAAAATTTTATTTAAAACCTATAAAAATCTACAAAAATAAGTTCATAGAAATACTTTGAAGTACAAATATGTGTGATAAAAAATCAGCACATATTACAAACATATTACACTATTTTTTTTCTGACATAGAATTTAGTCTTAAACCAAAACCCGTATTTTCTAAAACCAAACTTTTAAAATGAAAATCGGATTTTTCCAAAACTTGTTCAAATACAAAAAAGATATTTAAACTCATTGAAGCATAGTGTGTATAGATATGATCCAATACACATAATTGATGAAATATTCATGTTTTTGACAATAAGCTCTAAAATAAATTTTGATAAATATAAAACTTAAAACTATGAATTAGAATATCAAACTAAGTTTTTCTAAACATATGAAGCATCGACGTGTATGGATGAAATCCAATGCACATATAAGCCAAGTAAACTCGTTTTGATGAAATCTAATCATGAAACCAATATGAATAATCTTTGAATCTTAAATCAAGATGGTATTTTCTAAATCAAAACTATTTAACATGAAATGTTTTGAAATATTTTGTGGATATGTATATGAGCTTGAGCAATTCACAACTAATCTATCCTTTATATTTTATCTAAAAACCAAAATCTTAAAACTTATAAACATGACTCAAGTCTTGAAAATCTTCTCTTGAAAATCTTTTTCACCATCTTGACTTGGTCCAAAACTTGATCCAACGAGTTAGACTCCTCTTTGAGTACTTGATGCGATCTTGATGCACGAACTCTTGAATCAACACGTGCCAGTTTCAAAACTTGATTTTGAAACTTTCTTTGAAGCTAAACACCGACTAAGATCTTAATTGAATATCTGAAACTTATAAATACAAGATCATTAGTACTATAACTACCCAAGTTAATCATCATCAAAACTAGGGTGATGGGCCTTTGGGCCAACATGAACGTGGTATATTCACATGTTCAATTCTGTTTCTGAATGCATGATACATACAAGTCGAAAGTTGACCTAAAACAAGAGCTAAATGGATCAAAAAGTGTGAAAACTCTTTAGTCCCACATAGGAGGTGGTACACGAATGTGTCTAGTCGGAACAGTTGTGCTCGTTCCAACTAAGCAGATGTGTCTGTTTGAATGGTTATGCCCGTTCCCACCGAATGTATGTGTCTGTTTGGGGACAATCTGTTTCGGTCGAATGGATGTATCTGTTCGGCGAACAGATGTATCTATTCGGAACGGTTACACATGTTCCAACTGAACATATGTGTCTATTCGAAATGGTTTCACCCATTCCAATCAAATAGATGTGTCTACTCCGAAAAGGCTTCCTCTAATTTCTATATAAAGGGCAGATTTCTACTCCAAGAAAATAACTGTGACAATAGAGAATTCCAAAACTAAGTCAACTACAATGAATAAATTACATTCTTTAAAGAGAATCCTTTAAAGTCCTATTCAGATTTCAGAATTGCGTCTGAAATTCAATTTTGATTCGTGTCCTTTTTTATACTTTCGGTCAAGTGGAAGGTACAGGTCAATTTTGATTCGACTGTACGTGATTTTGTAAAGTGCTGCGCAGAATACATGAAATAGTGTTATATCTTGGGAGACCAGCATCCATTATCCTGTATGCACTATAATGGGAGATGTAATTATCTTAAGGATATTCGCTTTACGTGTACCTCACTCTAAATCTGGTTTTATTTTGTCACTCTGTCTATTTATACTAATGTTCAGTATTGCAAGAATTATTGAATTCTAATATATTTTATGTCTATATGAACTAACATTCTTATTACAGGGATTATGCTGAATAAAGTATTCATGCTGAATTATTTTATAAATATTATTGCTAGATAAATTATTATTGTATTATTTATCTTGCTGATTTATTACTAATATGCGACTGACTAAATACCGGTCTGATTGGTGTCTAAAGAATGGATTTGAAAGGTAGTTCTATAATAAAGAACGTTCAATTGAACGAAAAACCTCCAACCTGATTTTAACCGACCTGACTGATCGGACTGGTTGTTCTTGATCTTGATTTGGATAGTCAAGAATAATAATCTTATGACAATTATAATTGAAGTTGCAAATCAGTTTAAATTTCATGCTCATAAGTTTTAGATTACCGCAGAACTTGTGGGGGGGCTCTATTAACCGCAAATCAGGGTACCCTATAAAAAACTTGGCCTTATTCCTTTTGAGTTGTGGCATGGAAAGCCTTCTTCCTACTGTTATCTTAAAATGTGGGGTACTTTGCAAAGGTACCGGTGCCACTACCTAAGAAGACTAAGCTGGTATTTAAAATGGTGGACTGCATTTTCATGGGCTATGCCTTGAATAACAGTGCCTACAATTTTCTGGTACATAAATCAGAAATACCGGATATTCATGTAAATATGATTATCGAATCAAGAGATTTTGTGTTCTTTGAAGAAGTCTTCCCGTACAAACGAGGAAAAATATATGAAATAGCGCAAAGGGACGAAAGACCTAGTGAACTAACAGTTGATGCTGAAGTTGAACCAAGAAGGAGTAAGAGATCGAAAATCTCCAAATCTTTTGGTTCGGACTTCATAGCATATGTGTTTAAATGCGAGCCTCAAATACTTAAGGAAGCGATATCTTCCCCGTAAGCACAAATGTGAAAAGAAGTTATAAATAGTGAAAAAGAATCGATCATAAGCATCCATACTTGAGAGTTGGTAAACTTGCCACTGGTAGTAAACAAATCAAGAGTAAGTGAATTTTCAAAAGAAAATTTAAACTCGATGGATCTATCGATAAATACTATGAAGTATGCTTTGAGATATGAGAAGTATCTATCTGTACTTAAATAGTACAGTAATGCAAACTGAATTGCAGATTCCAAGGAATCAAAATCAACTAGCGGATACATTTTACTCTCGGAGGCGCAACCGTATCTTGAAAATCCTCCAAACAA
This sequence comes from Agave tequilana, assembly GCA_038442645.1. NCBI lineage: Eukaryota > Viridiplantae > Streptophyta > Magnoliopsida > Asparagales > Asparagaceae > Agave > Agave tequilana. Next base: position 66,272 of record JAVJIF010019683.1, read on the forward strand.
ACTTGCATAACCTGTTCCACAATAGAAGTAGAATTTATAGCCTTGCATAAGCCTGGAGAAGAAGCAGAATATCCTCGATAATTTCTAGAGGATATACCATTATGACCTAAGCCCATGTTCGCCATATGCATTCACTGCGATAATCAAGTACTGATATTTGGGGTACAAAATTTTGTATATAACGATAAGTCTAGACACATCTGCTATACATGATATCATTAGGCATTTTCTTTCAAATGGAGTTATCTCTATTGACTTTGTGGCGTCAAAAGATAATATAATATATTCGTTCACTAAAGCTTTAAGTGGAGAGCGTATAAACTGTACATCGAAGGAAATAGAGCTAAATGCCTAATCATACCGAGTCAGCTTAATGAAAATCTCACTCAGCGACTGGAGATCCCATGACTAAATTCAAGAGGAAAAACTAGCTATGGTTGACTCTGCGAATAAGCACATAGGAGCTTGACTCCAACCTATTCCTATGGTGCACCCAAGTGCATTATACAATTGGATATAAATAAGCTTAACGTTTTTAATGATGCATATAGCTTGTTATCAAAATAAATGTGGTAGAGTAGACTACTCTTAATGGGACAGTCGCCTATGTGAATGTAGAGCTAGGGCCGGCTCTTTAGGAGTCTCTATGGAGGCTGTGATTCTCTAAACACTCTCTGAAATCAAGAATGTCCATGGCAGAAATGGACACAACCGAGAACCAAAGTTAATTTTGGGAAGTTACTGCGTGAGGTTTGTTGACTTGGCTTATACAGACAGCCGATAGTTCAAAACCTATTTCACTGATTGACCAGTAAGTCCGATAAGACTTTTACTACGAAAAGTTCAAAACCTAGTTCCAATATCCTGATGCAGTTTCTATCCTAACGTGTCTTTCGCTATAGAGTCAGTCTCATAGTATGTATAGTTTCTTGAATCTCCATTCAATGTAGGGGATTGTTGGAAACTTAGAATTAACCAAGTGAGCTTTTAAGAAAATTTGAGTTGAATTTTAGGTGAAACCCATTGCTCGAAATGTGTAGGTGATGGTTGGAATGTGTTCTCCTTACATTGGTAATGAACGTGGTATGTTCATATGTTCAGATTCCGTTTCCGAATGAATGAGATATTCAAATCGGAAGTTCGCCTAAAATAAGAGCTAAATGGGACCAAAAGTGAGAAAACACTTCAGTCGTTTTATTAATAATTAATAATTTTTAATATTAGAATCTTTTTTATTACTAGATTAATCTTTTTATTACTAAATTAATATAATATATTTCACTTAATTATAATTCTCACTTTATTTATAGATCAATAATATTTAATATAATTTAATAAGTTTTGATTATCAGATTAGATTTTTAATTATTTAATATTAATATATTTAATAGGAAAATTTTGTTATAGTAACTTACTTCGTTTCATAATTAGAAAAAACTCAGTTTCATAATTTTGTTCGCTACAGCCTTATTCACGCCAGTATAAAATGATTCCTCCAACCATCACTTTTTATATATTTTTATTTTCACTTTTACCCTTCCACATCACCCCAACGTTACTCTCGTCTCAACCTTGAGCCTGACGCAGAGTTATTCGTTCTTTTGGATCGACTTTTTGTAGATCTCGTTTGTTCATGCTCGCGATGAGTTTTGTTTGTGTTAGATCTGAAAAACATTAGGGATCATTCGATGTCAATGGACGGGGGTTTGCTGATGATGGCGACACTGATATGAGGACTGTGACTCATGATCGCAGTCATCTGTAAAAACTGACTCAGAAATAAAGCATTTTGTGACTCAAATATAGAACATTTTGTGAATACTGCGATCATGATCACAGTTCTAATAAAGAGGAGTGCGATCAAGGTCGCAATCCTACAAAGACTCAGAAAGCATGACATTTTTGTGAGGACTCCAATCATGGCCGCAGTCCTGATAAATAGCGCATTTTGTGAGGATTGCGATCATAGTCGGTTCTAAAAAATAAGGCATTTTTGTGAGGACTGCGACTATACTGTGATCATTGTCGCAGTCCTCTATACTGCGATCATACTCGCAATCCTCTATACTATGATCATTTTGTGTGGATTGCGGTCATAGTCACAGTTCTCAGAAATACCGCATTTTCGAAGCGGTTCGCTTTGTTTGAAGCAATTACTTAAAACATTTGTCTTTCGCCGCAGATGAGCGCTTCAGCGCTTAACACGTGGGCACACATTTTTGCTTTAAAAAAGGAGGTGGTTTAAGCGAACAAAATTATGCGAATGAGTTTTTTCCTAATTACGGTTTGACTTAGGTGGCTGAGATTATTTTTTATGTTTTATTTTTTTAATATTTAATATGTTATATTTTAATATATTAAATTTAATCTTTAATTGTTTATTTTTTAATATTTACTATTTTAGTATTTATTGCATTTTTAATACTTTAAATCACAAAATAGTTAATTTTGTGATCAATTTTTCCACTTACGACTTACACATTACGACAACCAGACACCGTAAAATATAATACACTTTCCCACTTACAATTTTTTATTACTAACGAAATACCGTAAAACTTATTTGCATGTAACTCACTTACAACTGTAAGGGCGTGTTTGAATTCATGAAGTGGGAGGAAAATGGGAAGCGAGAAAATTCATTTTCCACTTCCCTTATTTGTTTTGAACCGGAAATAGGAAATGAAAAACTCCTTTTCTTTTCTCTTTTCCATTTTACACATCCCTTTTACACTACTATTTTTTCTACTTTCAGGGTGTATAGTTAATTTTGCGGTCATGTAAATCTCATTTGTAGTAAGTTATAACTTAATGCATTAAATTTTGATGTCATGTAAATCTCACCTACAATCCAATTATAATTCAAAACGTCACTTCAAAAATAATATTTAATTTAAGCAAACTGAACGAAACAAGGTTTCTCTCGTGACTCTTTCGACTTTGTCCGTTTGTCTATCCCCCAAAGAGAGAGCCGTTCTTTCCCCTCTACCAGCAGCCCTCTCCTATCCACTCTTCCCTCTCATCTCCCCCCGCTCACTCTCCTCTCTCCCCCCACCCATCTTCCCCTCCTTCTTCTTCCTCCTCTCTCTCCTCTTTGTCGCTCGGTTTCGTTGCCAAATGGTAATCTAGTATTATTTTGTAGTGAATTTTGTGGTCAACTTTTTCACTTTCACTTCAACATCACTAACTAAACATCGAAAAATACAATATACTTTTCCATTTACACTTCCACATTACAACCAAACACCAAAAAATTATTACCAAAAATCTCAATTTCCCACCACACTTCCATATTTCCCATTTTCACTTCTCACTTCCCATTTTCCTCCCACTTTCGTGTCCAAACACGTCCTAAAAGAGTTTACCACTTACGACTTACGACCAGTTACAACAACCAAACATGCTCTTTTACGGTTGTAAATGAGTTACATGCATATAAGTTTTACGGTGTTTGGTTGGTAATGTAGAGTTGTAAGTGAAAAATATATTGTGTTTTGTTGTGTTTGGTTGTCGTAATGTGTAAGTCGTAAGTGAAAAGTTGACCACAAAATCAACATTTGGTGATTTAAAAATTAAATATTGCAAATAAATACTAAAAATATTAAATATTAAAAAAATAATATTAATATAAAAAATAATACAAATTTGCATGATCACAAAACTAACTGTAAGTGGACTGTAAGTGAGTGATAATTGAGTTACGTAAGTTTTTTATGAATTATGATCCAACAAACACCGTAGTTATAATTGAGCTATAAGTGAATTACGAACTACAGGAAAACAAACAGCCCCTTAGTATAGTATTGCATTGGTGCTTGAGAAATAGATACGGGTACAGTAAATGTCATTTTGTGCTGTATCCGGTCCATTCGGACCCCTTGCCATGGTTTAGGGGTGGCAATTGGGTCGGGTCGGGTCGACCCGACCCGATTACTGCTCGACCCATATAATAATCGGGTCGGGTCGACCCGACCCGATTATTATATGGGTCAAAAATTCAGACACAGACCCGACCCATTCTTAGTCGGGTCGACTCGACCCGACCCATTTGACCCGATTATTAAATTTTAAATACAATTTCTTTACACTTTATTACCAAATTGTTAGGTGGTATAGTTATTCATCACACTATACTCTACACACTAGAGGCTACGGGTTCAAAATTGGTCTTACGCATATTTTTTGACAATTTGATTTAGGCGAAGGGGAGGAGGCGGGGGCGGCAGAGGAGAAGATCAAGGGGAGGAGGCCGAGGAGGAGAGAGAATAATCGGGTCTGGCGGGTCAAGCGGGTCTGGCGGGTTCGGGTCGACCCGACCCATTTAATAATCGGGTCAGATGGGTCGACCCGATTACGACCCAAACCCGATTAGCCCAAACCCAGACCCGCTAACTTCGGGTCGGGTCGGGTCGGGTCTGGCGGGTCGCGACCCGTCTGCCACCCCTACCATGGTCCGATCATTTTGGGGTTCAAACTGCATTGGAAAATGCAACGAAACGATAGGCGTACAATAATAAGATCTTAGGGTTTAAGAGGGAAAAACCCCTCTCTATCCTCTCGTCTCTACCCTCAATCAAAAGAGAGAAGAAAAGAAAAGAAGAAAAGCGACCACAAAAACAAAATTTCGAACCGAAATCGTCAATCGATTGAATGGCGCTAGTGAAGCCGCCGCCTGCTCTCCAGCTTCGATTCCTCGCTCGTCGCTTCTTCTTCTCATCGTCTCTTCGCTCTCGCCCCCTCCTCCTCTCCTCGACCTTCTCCCCTCTCTCGCGCTCTCGCCTCCTCTTCAGAACAGCAAGGTCTCATTTTTATCCTCTCATCCCTCTTGCCATTTTGTTTCTTAACTGGGGTTCTGGTGATTTTGTATTGACGGCGTTCTGAATTTAATTTGAATTGGGGTTTTTGTATGGTTTCTAGCCGCAGTTGTCAATCGAGGAGGAATGTGGTTGAGGTTAGGGCTTTCATGTCCTCAAGCTTAGCGTCCGAAGCTCTACAAGACAAGTCCGGCTCGCAATCCTACGGTTCTGAACAGATTCAGGTCTCGTCCATCCTCTTGCTTCTGAGATGTTGCATTGGGATGAAATTTCTACCTTCCCTCTCATTTCTTTAAATCTTAACATCCAAGTAGTAGTTGGGTTTTGTCATTGTGGCGACTTTATGTGTTTGAATAGCTACTGCTTTGGCTGGCCAGAATGCCTCTAGGTTGAGAAGTTGCTATTGTATCTATAAATAGTTCTCCTCTTTTATCTACAGTTTTAGAAAAACCCGTTTTACCCGTGTGAGCTCTACTTTTTCAGGTAATTAGCTGTAGAATTATAGATTGTCTTGAGTTCTACTTCTTTCAGATAAAATTGTACCGAATAGAGAGCCTGGAAGGCATTGGTAGTTTTTGTTTTATGAAAATGGATTTCTGTTCTAAGCTTACTCCCCATGTGAAGATGTTATTGTTGTGATTGTGTAATGTTTCAACGGTAAAATTAATCCCCAATTTTCATCAATATGAGACTGTATATGTCATTAAATGTGTATTGAAATGGGTATGGATGCTTTTCAACTAAAAATATAAAGAAATAACATTTGGTTGTGCCTAGTTGAAAGAAAGCTTTTGAGCATGATTATTGGTCATTTCAACCAACAAGAGATTCCAATGCCTTCAGGGTACTTAAATGAATGGTGTGGCTTGTGAAACCCAACCCATATTGCATCATGATTTTTTTAAAGAAAAAGGATGGGGTCTCAAACTCAAAAATCCTAGCTAATCTATTTCTTTAAACATTTGTTAACAAAATAAAAGCTTTACTTCCAAGTCCCAACTCCAAAAGTATAGCCAAATACAACCTGTTGGAAAATTTATTTACAAAAGGTTTAACTTTTTAATTATTTATTTTTTTTGACCAAACATTTATTTTAAATTGGTAAATTAACCATCTTGCTCTATTTATGAAGTTAATTATGGTTAATGGGATCAGTTGGGTTCATATGGACTCCACTTTATATTTATACCCTATGACCATATCAGAATATAGAAGATGAGAAAACTATGAGAAATTCTCTCCCCATACCTTTTCTTTCTAAAAATTTGCCTAAAGTTTCATTTTTTTTTTCCAATTCCTCTGGGCATGTCTTGACCTACGGTTTGCGGTCACCTCCTTTTTGTGGTTGTTCAAGCAAGAGATGCCGTTAGACAAAGGTTGTGCTACTAGGGGGCACAATCTGCTCAGGCTAACCGCACAAGATAGGTTATATACCCTTTAGGGAAATGACTATGCGCCTTCTGAGGTCGGTAATATCTTTTTAATTTTCATTTATTGTAAGTAATTTGATTGATTAATTCTTAGAATGAAAATTCCAACAATCTAAAAGAGCATAAACCATAGATCTAGTTGGTTGTCAGCTATTTTGCCAATGGCACAAGTCATGGCCATGGATTCAGAAGGAGAGACCCCCAATATATTATATGAAGACTTTATTTTATCCTTTGGATGTAGCTAGACTAGTCTCAGAATCTAGATAGCAACTAATAAGATCCAAAACAAACACGAAGGTATACACAGATGGAAAAGATGTCATCTCCTGCTATAGAGACAAGAATCCAACTATCCATGACCGCTTCATGTGCAAGATTCAAGCCGATGAAGAACATTGTATGGATTCCCATATATTTATCACAAGAGAACATTGAAACATCACTATTCTAAATTGAGCTACAATACTATTATTATAAAAAAATGACAGTAAAATTAACGATCACAATTAATCTGTAGTACATGCTATGCAAAATTTAGTACATGCTATGCAAAATTTAATTGACAGAGATAAAATTTCCTATCCAGTACACATCAGTACAATGACATTAGAGGGAAGATTAATTATGTAGGAAAATGCAGATCAATACTATATGTCCTCTAGATTTTGAAACTTTTCATTCCAAAAATTAATCAATTAAATAATTTATAATAAAAGAAAATTTAAAAAGATATTATCTCCTAAGAGAAGGCACGTTAGTTGCTATGCTAAAGGGCATTTTGCTGGCCTTGTGCGGTCAACTTACACAGATGCGCTTCCTAACGGTATGAACTCTATCTATCAACGTTCTTTCCATGCACACGACCACGAAGGGGAGATAACCACGAACTATAAGTCAAGAGATGCCCAGAGGAAGGAAAGAAGTAAATGAAGCTTTAGAAAAGTTTTGAGAAAGAATGATGTATGGGGGAGAAATAGTTTCTTCATAGATTTCTCATCTACTATATTTTAATATGATCAAAGGGTATAGATATAGAGTGGAGTCCTTATGAAGCCCACTGTCCATAACTAACTTCATAAATAAAGCAAAATGTTAGTTTACCAAGTAAAAAATAAATACTCGACAAAACAATAAACAATTGAAATATAAACTTTTGTAAATAAAATTTCCAACACAACCGAAATGTTAATCTAAGCCGAACATCAGCACCTCAGGAACCCCGAAACAATGAAAAGGATAATGTGAGGCTCATCACAATTACATTCTTCCATACCCAAAAAAAAATAAAACATTCCACCATCAAATTAGCACCCAAGAGTTCAGTGGAAAAGACAAGCACAAGTAACTTTTTAATCAAGGATGACACCCGCAAAAGCTTGTGTTTTTTTTTTTTTGGTTCTTTTTTCTTTTATGTTGTGTATATCAACATGTTGCTCCTCTACAGTTTAAATTTTGCTACAATGTTTAGTTGGATTGTTTAGTTTGACCCTATACTTGAAGGTGAGATGTTGTTGTTACCGTATAACGTTTCCATGACACAACACTATCCTCTTTTATCATCAGATGAACCTACAAATGTAGTTAACGAGTCATTGTGAATGTAATTAATGAATCATGATGTTATCCTACTAAGATGGAAATCTTCAAGAGAATGATGTCTGATCTGATTATACCTGGTTGAAAGCTCTCCCTTGTGCATATAAGACCACATGTCAATTCAAACGGGTGCACATTCTTTTGCTTCAGGTTAATTGATGTGGAATTTTAGAACCTAAGTCAAAGAAATCTGCACTCTTTTGTGTACATGCGTACTTTTAATGTTTACACGTGAAACAACACAAGTAGTTTTACATTATCTTTTTACAAAGCAACATTCAATTTACATTTCTCATGTATTGACTCTGTTATGATTTTGTTGGCTTTAATGTTTCCTTATTCTCTTGTTGACTAGTGATTGCTTTCCAATGGTGTGCTGGTTATTATCCATCTTCAGGTGTTGGAGGGTTGGATCCAGTCCGTAAGAGACCTGGAATGTATATTGGCAGTACTGGACCTCGTGGTTTGCACCATTTGGTAATTATTAATACTCTTTCCATTTTTTTACCATTGATTGGCTTCTCAATTTGTTTTCTTTGTGCCTAGGTATATGAAATATTGGATAATGCCATTGACGAAGCTCAAGCAGGCTATGCCTCAAAGATAGAAGTTGTTTTACATGAGGATAATTCTGTTAGCATCACAGATAATGGACGAGGGGTATGGCTGTAATATTTTCTAAATCATTTTGTGAAGGCTTTTCCAAATTGCATATTTTTGGAAAACAAATCAGTAAAGTACCTTTTAGTTTTAAATGCATTTTGTTTTTATATACATAATCTTTTATGCACTTAAGTAGTATTGAGTATTTACATAACATGGATAATTGGAAAACATAGAAGGTCATAGTAAGAAAGTACATGGTATTACTACAAGGTAGTGTTTGAACCATATTGAGGATAGCTGTCATGTTAAACTTAGGCTAACTGTGTATTCAATCAAGCTGAAAGAATATTTATTCACTTGTATTTGTTTTTCTTCTTTTAATTGCTTTGTTCTTTTGTTATATGTGCCTTCCATCCTTTAATATATAGTTCATTTTTCATTGTTACACCTCTGTGCCTGCAGATTCCTATAGATTTGCATCCTGTTACGAAGAAGTCCTCCCTGGAGACTGTTTTAACGGTATTTTTTTTTCCATATACTTCTTTGTACTTGTTTTATGTGCATGCATAAAGTATATCACATTTTGCCTGAGTATCTGTTGGCAATTTGTTCTAATATTCTGATCCAAATGCTTCTTGCATTAAACCAATTTGTTGTTATGTTAGTACTATTTCCCAATTAAGTTGACTTTATAGTATTCTGTAATTTCCCCTAATCCTATTAATTAAAATTGATGTTTGATATCACATAATTCTCAAAGTACACAATCATTTATTCCACACTGTTTTAGTTTGTCTAGTTATTATTATTATTTTGTTGATCATGGTTTTGTGATCCTTTGCATGTTAGATCAGATGCCGGGTAATGTCTAGAACATCTAGCTTGTTTATGCTGACTTGTCCAGTCGTCATTTGTAATTACTTAAAATGGCAGACCTAATTAATTGATGCCAACATATTTAAAAGACCTTTATGTTTTTTGTTGATAATGATTTTTTGTTTCTGTCTGTAAGAAATTCATTTCTACTACATTCTTTAAATAGTTTGGGAAGAATTTATTTAAGATTTGAATAAATTTATTAAGTATTAGTTCAGGATAAAAAGATATGCATAAGTATTAGTTCAGGATAAAGATATATTAAGATTTAAATTATCCTTGTTGATAATCATCGGCCCCACCAAATTGAAAAAAATAGAAGTGAGCAGTTCGTGAATTGAGTGTTAGGAACGAGAGACTTTGCATTAAAATAGTAGAAATAAGGAAACACTTCAAACTACCAGTCAATCTTTGCTTATTCATACATTATCTTTACATCTTTTCCATTTTTTTTCTGGTTCCACAGTATGGATGTTTTGCTTCTTGTGTTAACCGTGCTTGATCGGGGTGCTGTATTCCAGCAAAGAAATGAAAATAGGGGAATTTTAAAATTTTTTTAATCATAGTCTGTTTTCAGAACTTCTAAGTTTATGTCGGGCTTGCTTAAAAACAACTTTAAAATACGAGCGTTTCAACGTTTCTTTCATACCATTCATATCGTATAGTTTGCATCTTTCTTCGTGTTTGCTGCATCCCTAGGGTGAACAAAAAAGGTTGTCTTTGTAGTAATATATGAAGGTGATAATGTAAAAGAATTAGTACATTAGAAGTTAGAGAAGATGCTTTGAAATTTCAATGGCGACAACATCTTTTAATTCGATAGTATTGTGTTTGGTTGGTTAGGGGACATAACAGGGTTGAACGGAAGGCCTAAGAGAATCTGAACTAAGTTAGAAAATGGAATCTTACTGTGCCATGTAGCTTTGATGGAAAATAAAGTGGAAAAAGATTAAATAACCAACAATTCTGATTATAGATGATAAACAGAGAAGAGTCTTGGAAGTAGTTGGTTAAATGTTACCTCTTTATTTGACATTGTGGATAATTGGAGCTGAAAAGTATTGGAGAAAGCAATAACTTTTTTCCACCTTTTGTTTATAAAGATACTCTATGGAGGTTGTCATGCAATGAATTGATGCCTCTAACTTTAAGGTTTGCTAAAATGGCAATTAATATATTTAACCTTATATGTTACTACTTAAGCGTATTTGTGATATTTGTCCTCCTCAAATTTTGTTGATGAGCTCAAGACTCCAGGATATCATCAGCCTTTTGAAAAATCCAGCTGACATACCTACAAAACTTTTTGGTAGGTCCTACATGCAGGAGGCAAGTTTGGTGGTTCAAGCAGTGGTTACAGCGTCTCTGGAGGACTGCATGGTGGGGTTTATCTGTTGTTAATGCCTTGTCTGAGGTATATATTGTCCTTTCATGGAAATTGTGTAATTTACTCAATTTTTTCTTGTGGTGTTTACGGATATACATTGATATTCTGATTCTTGCTATTCTTTTATTGACCCGCTCTTTTAATTAGTACTCATGTAGATAACTAGTACATGAACTTTTGAATTCAGCCTAATGGAGAATGGTCAGGACTGCATTTCAATATGGCTAAATTAAGAGAAATCTCATCTTTTGTTTCTTGTTATTTGTTCTTGATTTATTCTAGCTCCCAGCCTCCATATTGTTTGCAATGTTCTAGTTTTGCATATTTTATTACTTTTTCTTTTTTCTTTTTCATTTTCATCTCTTTGAAAAAAGGCCGGTACCCTTCAAGTTGCACACTAAAGGAATTTACATTTTTCTGTGTCATATATTGTTGCGAGTTAGAAAAATCTATATGCAGTGCTATATGAATTCAACATTATCTTATCTTTATGTTGAAATCAAGGTTTAAAACATCAGTATCAATATCAATACTGCCGATGGTTTATAGTATCAGTATTGTCCATATTGACTGGTATCGGCAATATTGGCTTTAATATTATAGCAATATCACCGATTTTATGAGGTTAATATTTTCTCCAGTACCTCAACCCGATAAATATTACTGATAAATATTGCTGATATGTGTTAGAATCGGCTGATATTTGAAACCTTGGTAAAAAAGTGTTAGTTAATGTCATTGTTATGAAGTATATATTCCATCTTAAAGAAATGAGTGCTTGGTTGACTTTTTTTCTTGGTGAACTCTTCTTGCATCACATACTACATACCTTTCTAGATGAAGAAATAACAAAGCATTTGATGTTAATGTGAATCAGTGAATGATTGATTTAGAAAATGAGTCAGATGCATGACTACTAACCAAGTGCCCAATGATACAGTGAATGAGTTATGCATGTATGTGAAAAGGAAGTGGTTCATTAGTTTTCTTATCCTTTAGAAGCTTGCAAGATGGGACTATATGAAACTATATTGATCAAAGCTGCAGATAGATAAAGGGTATTTTATAACCTAATATATTTTTATAAGAGTCTAATTTCTTCTGAATCCTCATTAATCAAACTTTGGACTGGAGTTGCACCAAACCTTTATTATGTATCTGAGAGTTTCATTTATGAGGGCCCCTAAAAAAAAAATCACCCTCTCAGTATCTACATGAAAGGGAAATCAAATTAAAAATGTTCCATTGCTAGTAAAGAATATATTCCTTACTATAGGAGGAACCAAACAGCATACCTTTTAGTAAGTAAATGCAAATTAGATCTATACTTTGTTATTATTCCTACAGAATAAATGCCCAAGGGTTGGACAACATCCAAATAACGACCATTAAGTAATCAGATTGAAGGTACCTGAATCCAGTATGAAGTTTCTTATAGACACAAAAGACAGAAGGTAGATGCTGACATAGTCACTAAGACTAATATTCATTAAAATTCAATTTTGTTCCAGCATCATCAATTACATTATGAAATCAACTTAAAGAGGCATAAGAAAGGCTGCAAAGAATACATATAGAAGATGTCACTATTTTATACCAATCATTTTACTTCAGCTAAATCTTAAGCTTGCCAGGGGAAAAGGGAGACTAAAAAGAGCCATTAATGAGATAAGTCTGGAGCTTATAGTAATTTATGTAAGAAGCTAGCGTCTATGGACGGAGGGGAAGATATATTGTTTGGTAATATGAGAAAAACAAATAGTAGAGGTCTAGGAAAGATTTAAATTTCTTAAGATTGAAGAATTATTAAAGAAATATGGGGTTGTTTTCAGAAATAGTTAAGGCGGAATCAAGTGATTTTTTGGAACTGCAAATATTGCGGAAGTTAGGTTCACTGAATTGAAGGATAATTTAGGTAAAATGAAAGCTGGAAGAGGTGGATATCTTATTGAGGATTGGGTCATGGAAATGTTTAGGAGAAAGGGGTTTATCATGGCTAATTTGGTTATTCAACAGGATTAGAAAAGCTACCTTGTGAATGGTGGGAAGCACCACATTCATACCTAGTTATTCGATAAAGGATATCTTCAAAGTTGTATAATCTATTGTTGAATTAATTTTATCAGCCACACATTAAAGTTCTACGAGAGAATAGTTGAGCAAATGTAAAGGAAAGAAATGATGGTGTCTCAAAATCAATTCTCTCTTATGCAAGGGAGGTTGATCATGGATGCCATTTACTTAGTAAGGCAATTAATGGAAACAATACATAGAGAAGAGGAGATTTTATGTATGGTTTGTATAGATTTAGAAAAGCTCATGAAGGGTTCTAGGAAGATAACTGTGGAGAATCGCCTTGTATTGTTTGTAGTGATATAAAAAGCTCATGAAAGGGTTCTAGGAAAATAAATGTGGAGAATTGCTTGTGAATGGCGGAAGAGCACTACTTTGGTGTTGATAGAGAGACGTACAAATTTGTACCAACTATTTTGGATTAAGTTTATGAGCTTTACAATGAAAGTTTGGAAGGAAAAATATTTGGCAAATGCTAAGAAACGATGATGGTGCCTGAAAATCCCTTTGGTCTTATACAAGGGTAGTTGATTATGAAAGACGTTTATTGCTAAGTGATCAATGGAGAGATCCAGAGAGAAGAAAAGAGATATTCACGGTTTTTCTTTGATTAAGAAATGGTTTATGTAAAAGTCTCAGTGAGATAATGTTTTGAGCTTTTAAAATGAAATAATTGTTTATATTAATGTGATTATAATTATATTAATATCTTTGTGGATATGTATATTCTAGTAGTAACTAGTGTTTAGAACAATTTGGGAGGGAGACAATCCATTCCTAATTGGAGGGAAGAGAAAACCATTTCCCGCAATGATAGCCTTATATTGAGGATTGACATTTGTCCACTCATTGAGTTAGGGATAAACTTATTAGGCATATTGATGTAATACAGGAGGATCACAATCACCTTCAAATCAAAGAAATAGGAAATTAGGGTTTTGACAAGAAAATAAATAAGAGAAATTAGGATTTAAAAATAGAGACAAGAACTGGATAGATTTTGGGCTTCACACTCTTGCACCACGGGCTTCACACCCTTACGCTGCAGGCTTCACACCATAATATCAAGAACTCAAGAGCTTTGAAATTTTAACTGAAAATTTAATTCATTCACTGTCTACTGAATAAAAAGTACTGAGGCCTATTTATAGGCTTTATAAAAAGTCATTACTCGGATTTAACTGATGTGGTACTAAAACACAGTAAAAGCAACAACTAGACTCAAAAATAAACTAAGTAATAAAAGATAACTAGCACTTGTGTGATGTTCTTATCATTTTCCCCAGGGTGGAAAAACTCGACTCTGTCGAGTGAGGCCTCCCCTCACGAAGCATCTCAATCGAGGCATGGTGGTGGTCGAAGAATCAACACTAGTGCATCACATCAAGATCAAGGTGGTGGAACTGGTTCCCGTGGTAGACCGACCACAGTTAAGGGTAGCTCGAGTAAGATACATGCAATATAACAAGTCAACTCAACTCCACTGAAATCTAACCCACATATTAAAGTGCCAATCTTCTGTGAAACTTTCTCCTGTAGAAATGTCTGTAAGAGGTCATACTCATCACACGATCTCAAGAATAATGAGGCCCTTATAGCTGCCAAAAATGGTACTAGTTTCATAGCAGGCTCTGCTGGAAGATCTACAAGGGCCTCAATAGGGAGCTATTCAACTTCTGTGGGCCGCGAGAAAATCTCTTTTTACAGTGACACTAGCTCATCAATAACTTCTCTCTGGTGCAACATCAATTTCTGACTCTGGTTCTGAATCTTCAACTGCTATGTTGTCTAGAATCTTCCCTATGCCAGTTAGGATCTCCTTACATTCAACAATTAGATTGCTGAATTGTGGCCTCTCGAGGTGTGGAGCATACCGGGTACGGAGAACTTGTAAGACAAATCGATCTAGAAAGTCGATATGACTGTCTTTTCACCACCAGTAAGCTTCCCCAACCAGTCTCATTTGGGTATAACGGTACTTCGGTTCAGATGTCAGGGGAAAATAATTGAACAATTCTTCAAGATGATTTTTCCACTCGTATCCGTAACGATCATGAGAACCCCGAAAATGCAGGACAACTGTATACATATCCCGTTTCACTCTCATCAGCATCAGTATTTATATAACTTCCACTAAATAAAATCTTATAGAGTTAAAATCAAAATTTTAGTGAAAGAAACTAAGAAATTACCCCCAAAGAATTATTGTTGTTCTGCTGCAAGAACAATATGGCTCCGAACAGAGGCTTGTGGAGGTCAGATATTTTCAAAAATCGGATGTAAAAATCGGACTGTAAATATACATATCTTCTTGTCTTAAATCGCATCTCAATAAGACAATATATGCATAAATTATATACATCTACATAAAACATCATACTTAATGTTTATGATATACTTAGCTCGATAACTTGCATTAAGCCTATGAATTCATAATCACTACCCAAGTGTAGAATCTTCACAAATGTCACATTGCCACATCGCTCGAATTACCCAAATGCCTAATCTAGAAATTGGGTGTAAAACGCTATATCGGGTCCAAAATCGCCAAAATTGCGGCCGATATATTAGGTCCATGCCTATTTATCGGCGATTTTGGGTGAAAATCGCTATATCGGTTTAGATGTGCCAAATCTTTGCGCTAGGTGCCGTAAACGCAGTATCGGCGCAATATCGGGGTAATCGGGACATTTTAGAATACTGCTCAGGCGGTGGTGAAGAGGTCGGCGAGGACCTGGGCTCGTCGATGAGGGCATAGAGGTGGTAGGATGGATGCGGTGGAAGATGATGGCGTGTTTGGGTCTTTTGATGGAGATGGATGGAGATGATGATGGATGGTAGATGGGAAAGGAAGATGATGGAGATGATGGGAAAGATGGTGTGGAGAGATTCGGAGGTGGTGGTGGGGAGAGAGGCAGGCGACAGGAGATCTGGAGGTGGCGGTGGCGGAGTGGGTTTCGATGGAGATGATGATGATGGAGGATGTTGAATGATGGAGGGTGATGTGGAGGGGAGATGGGAAAGAAAGAGATGAGGGAGATGGTGGGAGATGATGGAGTTGGTGTTGGTGGCGGCGGCCGTCCCGTTGTGGACGAAGACGGAGATGGAGAGGACAAAGACGAAGGAGAAGATGAACAATGTAATTGGAACAATGTTTTTTTAATTTTCGACTAGATTTTCAGTCGAATTTGAACACACTATCTTTTTTTTTGTTTTTGGAACAGATTTGGATTTTGTTCTAGATTTAGGATTTCAGATTTAGAACTGGGGTGAGAGAAGGGACTAAGATTTGAAGAAAAGAGAATTTTTTGAAGAGGATTGGAACCAAGAGCTCTGGTACCAAACTGATGTAATACGAAAAGATCGCAATCACCTTCAAATCAAAGAAATAGGAAACTAGAGGTTTGACAAGAAATAAATAAGAAAAATTAGGGTTTAAAAATAGAGAAAGAACTGAATAGATCTTGGGCTTTCACATCCCTTGCACATGGGCGTCACACCACGGTGGGGGTTCACACCCCAATCTCAAGACTCAAGAGCTCTGAAATTTGATACTGGAAATTTAATTCATTCATTGTCTACTGAATAAAAAGTATTGAGGCTTATTTATAGGCTTTACAAAAGGACACTACTCGGATATAATCGATGTGATACTAAAACACAATAAAAGCAATCAAAAATAAACCAAGGCAATAAAAGACAACTAGCACTTGTGTGATGTCCTCATCACATATTCTGGTTCAAGTTTCATGGTGCATTCTATTTTCATATGATATGTATTAGTTGTTGAGACGAAAGAAAGAATAATTCCTTAGTGGAAAGGTGAGAGAATCTTTAGGCTTTTAACGGTCTAGAATGAGTAGGTGGAAATGGAAATTGTGCAAATGTTACTTCAGCCAAACTACGAGAAAGAAATATGGATATAGTGAAATAGTTACCTAGGACAAATCAATTTCACTACTTAAGATCAGTAATTCACCA